>JAPYZC010006043.1:0-15862 GCA_030522665.1 Ichneumoninae sp. A BG-2022a | reverse complement strand
TTGCAGTTACGATTACAAGTGTCATAATGGATTTTCAATACTTTAATTCGGAATAAATCAGATCTGCATAGGAGTGTCCGAAGATTGGGACGTGTCCGATCATCGGTACCGTTACCTTAGGTAGATGTATGACATTCAGAAAATTTCCATTACCGGAAACTGCAGTAATGAAAATTACAGATTGCGGTTTTTGCTTCGGTTTCGGTTTTTGTTTTTTGTAGTGGGGTTTCAATGTCACTTCGGAGACTTCGGACGCCTTTCACGCCCACCGTCGGGGATTTCAGGATCAGCGAGGCTCTTTTTTTTTTTTTTGTATTGTTTTTTGTCGTTCGCGATCGGGGCGAAATTAGCGAAAAAGATTCGTCTCGCCGGACCGCACGGATTCGGCGAGTCGAATAGCCTCGCAGTAAGGCAACGGAGACAGGAAGCTGCTAAGGTCAACATTCGCGAGCATGGTGTACCGGGCACCAGGTGGATACGGGGTCAACGAACTTTCCGACACGCTCTACGTCCCTTTCGAAGCTGTCGGCACGACTCAAATGTATCTGGTGCTCGTGAATGAAGAATGGACGCATCCAAAATGCGAGTCTTTTAGAAAAATTAAAATCACGTTTAGTCCTAATTAGGCAAAACATTTTTTTTTTTTTAAGAAAAAATTCGTCTTGCCTCGGAAAACCGTCTCAATTTTGAAAAGCGTTGAATGAGACTGACATACAGAGTTGCGGAATTAATTTCGAGATGTGGCACAAGCTTTTCCACTTCCGGTCATTTGGCATTTTAGGCTCTATGCGGTTTTTTTGTAAGCTTCGATTGACCAAAACATGACCGTCTTTTTTTTACTCGAATGACCATCATTTTTGTGCGGGGTTACAAATATGGTCAAAACCGCGAAAAATATCTCTGTCTGATTGGGATTTGATCGTCACTTTTTTTTTTGGACACAAATTTCGTCAACCTTTTAGCAGTCCTTTTCCTCCCGTCAAAAAAAAAATTACCTCCCACAAAGTTGGCGCCCGTTTCTAGTTTTTACGTAAAACCTCTAAATAAAACCTCTAATTTAATTTATTATTATTACATAAAAATTTGCATATTAACGAGTACAATTTTGCAATTTGTTAATCTTGACGATTTTTTTTCGTTCAACTCATTACGTTACCGTGACGAGCAAACGGAAACGATTGTACCGGCGAAGACGTATAGCAGTGGGAATGCAGGCGAAAGAGGAAGACAGGGAAGTCGGGGGAACGCGATCGATGCGGAGAGTGCGCATGGTGAGTGCTCGAGAGTCGCAGTCCCCGGTGTTCTGCCGAGCCCGCCCGATGCACTGTGCGATTGTGTCTTCGTATGCAAGCCTTGAAAAACGTTTCTTTTCCGCGTGCGGCACGGACGAGCCGGCCAAGCACTGTGGCTTCGGGGAATTCGCCTCGGTCCGCGTTCCTGCACCGAACCTATGTGTAACACACATACAGTAGAACCTCGCTTAGTCGACCTTCGACCAACCGACTCTCCGTGTTATCCGAAAGCAGGAGATTCTGGACCCTTTTTTAACACCTTACTTATCATTTTCACCGACTGGACTGGACGATTTTTCACACCCAGAAAAAAAATTTATTTGGCGGCCACCGTTTGTTAAGATTAAGCAAAGTATTTATTTGATTTAAATAAATATTTATTTAATTTAAGTAAGTATTTATTTAATTTAAATAAATATTTATTTAAATGAAATAAATACTTTGCTTAATCTTAACAAACGGTGGCCTTCAAATAAATTTTTTTTCTGGGTGCAGTTTCAGTTTAGAATTATTAATATATAATTTTTACAATTTTACTTTTTACTTATAGAATTTGTACAAGTGCCAATACAACAGTTCCGATTTTAGGGTCGATCGTTCGTGTTTATATGAAGTTAATGTTATTTATTTTTTATGTATAATAGTCGTACAAGTTTGCATTGAGTATGTTATGCGTGTTATTCAAGATTTCACTTATCATCACTTATCATATCACAACGTTACCTCGGATAAGCGGGGTTCTACTGTAGTCGTACCGCGGATAGCGTGTAACGCAACATAGGTGCATCGCGGAAGGGATAGGATAATCAGTTCGCGGAATCCCTCGCATTGCGTGGATTAATGCACGATCGGTTCATCCTCCACCTCTAACTAGGATTTCAATGGGATTTTTCACATTTCGAAGAAAAAAAAATTGGTCTCGTTATTCCATGTTCTACATGAATTTAAGGTCATGTTACGATAACTCCCGAATTAACTACCAAATAAAGGACGACGAAAATCAATCGATCAATGAATATTACTATCCGGCAATATAACCTTATTATCGTTTTATTGTCGGGAATCCACTTTTCCCGTTTTTGCAAAAAATGTTGAAAACTAAACTGCATCGAATAAAGTCCCGAGCTACAATGCGCGACGGCAGAGTAATTTTTTTTTTTTTAATTCCAGAAAATGTTTTTTAGCCTCACGACCAAAATTTTTCTTCGGGGTCAAAAATATCTTCAAAGCAGTGAAAAACATCTAGTCGGGATTTGATCCTCACTTTTTAAAGTCCATAAACTAATCGTAAAAAAAATCATCGATCAAAGACCCGAGCTGCAATGCTGGACGGCAGAGTAATTTTTTATTCCAGAAAATGTTTTTTAGCCCCATGACCAAAATTTTTCTTCGGGGTCAAAAATATCTGCAAAGCAGTGAAAAACATCTAGTCGGGATTTGATCCTCAATTTTTAAAGTCCATCAACTAATCGTAAAAAAACTTCATCGACCAAAGTCCCGAGCTGCAATGCTGGACGACGGAGTATTTTTTTATTCCAGAAAATGCTTTTTAGCCCCACGACCAAAATTTTTCTTCTAAGTCAAAAATATCTTCAAAGCAGTGAAAAACATTTCCTTTTCCTCACTTTTTAAAGTGCATAAACTAATCGTAAAAAAACTTCATCGAACGAAGTCCCGAGCTGCAATGCGGGACGGCAGCGTAAGACCGGAGCGATTGCAATTTCAATTTTGATAAATACGCATAGGGCACAAAAGCCCTGCGGGTGGGGTTGACGAAGTGTAGGAAGAAGAGCGAGAGAAGGCGCTCGGATGGGAACTGGGAAGCGGCGCTGGTACGAAGAGGGCTCGATCGGAACGAGCGCGCGGTCGACGCCCCGAGAGAGTCGTTCAACTCTGGTGCTGGTGCTGGTCGCGCGCGGTGCCGGACGGGCCGGCATGCCGAGGTGGTCGTCACCGAGCGAGGCGGGCGAGCGAGTGAGCTCGCTCGCTCGCGCGCGCGCGCGCGCCAATCGGCCTTGAATCATCCTCCGGTGGCCGTCTACGGAGGTGGTAGCACCGACGGCGGAAGCGGGGGTGCGCGGGGCACTCGACCGTGGGTTCAAGCACCAGACGTACACTCGCGCTTCCGGCTACCGGCTACCAAAAGCCGTAACAACGCGAGGCGACGATGGAGGAAAGGCGGAGGTGAGGAGGAGGGACCATAATAAGAACTAGCGAGGCTATGGTTAACACGCCGGTAGAGATGGATGTTTCTTTTTTCTTCTTCTTTTTCTCCTTTATTATTTTTTTTTCTTTTTTTTACTTCGTGGTAGGAGAGGAAGAGAGGATCGATTCTTGCAAGGTAAACGACCCTATTACCAAACGCTTTAGGCATGTTCTTCGCACGCGGGACGATATATTGTACTTCCACCCGAACGCGCTATCGAACTTCCGACCAAACGGCTTGACTGAAATATTCAATTTTAGGGAAATGCTGAATTTTAAGGAAATACTGAATTTTAAGGAAATACTGAATTTTAAGGAAATACTGAATTTTAAGGAAATGATGAATTTTAAGAAAATGCTGAATTTTAAGGAAATGCTGAATTTTAAGGAAATGTTGAATTTTAGGGAAATATTAAAGTTCAGGGAAATCTTCGATCCCAGGTAAATCTTTGATCTCAGGTAAATCTTTGATCCCAGGTAAATCTTCTATTTCAGGTAAATCTTCGATTTCAGATGAATCTTCGATTTCAGGTAAATCTTTAATTTCAGATGAAACTTTGATTTCAGAGAAATCTTCAATTTCAGGCAAACCTTCGATTTCAGGTAAATTTTCAATTTCAGGTAAATCTTCGATTTCAGATGAATCTTTGATTTCAGAGAAATCTTCAATTTCAGGCAAACCTTCGATTTCAGATAAATTTTCAATTTCAGGTAAATCTTCGATTTCAGGTAAACCTTCGATTTCAGTTAAATCTTCAATTTCAGGTAAACCTTCGATTTCAGGTAAATCTTCGATTACAGGTAAATCTTCAATTTCAGGTAAACCTTCGATTTCAGGTAAATCTTCGATTTCAGGTAAATCTTCAACTAAGGAAATACAAAAAAAATGTCGGACTTTCTGTACTCGAAAGTTTTCCATGCGATTGCAGATGACAGAATGAAAAAAAAACCAAGGTTTCGCTTTGCGTTAGGTCGGTGCCGCGAGAAAAGAGTCGATAATCGATTGGCCGTTGAGGGGGAGCGCGGTGGCGCACGGGGGATTCACGTGATACGCAAAACTGGCACGAGAGATACAAGGGGGCGAGCGGTCGGAGGAGACACGGAATATTTTCCACGGTAGGAGAGGAAGGCCGCAGACACGAGACAGAAAACGGAGAAACGAGATGCGGGGGGGGAGGGACGGGGGCGCGCTCCGAGGAAGATATCTAGTTGCAGGTCGTTCACTTGGCAAGGGAGGACGGCGAGAGCAGTAAAAATAGACCGAGAGCGCGCCAGGAGCGGCGTGCACTCACGCACAGTGCCGCTTGTGCGAACCTCTCGGTACCGCATCGACTAACGTCGTCGTCCTCCTTCTCCTCATCCTCCTATTTTTCCTGGCCTCCGCGAACTCCGTCGCTCCGGCGATAGGACACAATACTCTAGCCCATATATTATGTACCCTCTGTTAAGGGAGAGCGGGGCAAAATGGCACGGCGGGGCAAAACGGGACAATGAGACAAAAGGCAATTTTCTGATAACTTTTGGATGGTGGCGATTGTGGTCCGTGAGGCAAAACGGGGTTGAAAATCCGGATCTATCGTTGGGGGAAAATGGGGCATCGAAAAATTATTGGAAAATTTACTTTTGAATCACTGTCCCATTTTGCCCCGCTCTTCTGTACGTTTCTTTCTATTTCGACCCCCATCCGTGCATTACTTTTTGTATACTTCATTATTATTTTGTCTTCTGTTTTGTTACCAAACTTTCCCACTCTCTCTTTAGATATACGATCGAAGATTATGAAAGAGCAGTAAAAGTTATGATTTTTTTTTTTTTTTTCATTAGCCTCGCCAAGTTCGCACGAAGCGTCGGGCACGAGCGTAGTTGACGGAGCATCGATTTTTATTAAGGGCGAGCAGAAGCAGCTGTCGAGCGCCCGATAACTATGGGACTATAGTCTGGAATTGTCACCCGACGACGGTGTGAAACGTTTTCACCGTATTTTCGTCGTAAGAGAAAATTGTGAATGTACCGGACTGAAAGTTTTTGTGCGAAAAGTCTTATGTTAAAATTAATGTACAATTCTGATGAAAAATTAGTATACTTTTTTCATTAATATTAAAGTTAAACTATAAAAATTAAAGTACTTTCATAGCGAAATTAAAGTCGATTAACAAAAATAAAGTATTCCTGATGTTTTTGATACACCGAACATTAACTTTTCATGACAATTGTACATGAAATTTAATATACTAGTTTTTGCGTAAAAACTTCCAGTCCGGCACATTAAATTTCATACGATTTTTTTTACAGACTTGTTAGGGAGAAAACAACGTGGCGGTTAAAAGTTACTTCGCGTTCTGCGTGGTCCGACGATCGTAAGGTCACTGTGTTTACTGTGCATTGTGTTACGTTTCGGAACGCAATGCGACGATGACGTCACGATCGTTCGAAGATAACTCTTGTGTACAGTTCAGTCGGTAAATCGTGGCCGCGCGGTCCCGATATTATCGACATATTTGTCTCGCCCTTTTTACCGAGCATTTTTTTTTTCTTTGTAAAAAATAAACTAATAAAAAAATTAAAAACCCGATTCGCGCATGTCGTGGCGTCGTTACTGGAGAATTCCGGGAAAAAGAAAACATAGAGAACTTTATCGAAAACCAATACCGAAGTGAATTGGTTCGTCAAGACTTTTAATATCTCACTCACTTTTGGGACTTGAAAGAGTGGAGTTGCAGGATTTGTGGTACAAAAGGGGAGGACCTGGAGCATATTTGGAATGTCGTGAGGCAAGGAGAATTATGAAAAAAGGAATGGATTCGGGTTGTCAGTGACTCGAAGTGGTTCTGACAGGGAAGCGACGGACTGGAGGAGAGAATGAACAATGTAAAAAAAATTCGTATGATATTTAATATACCAAATTTTATGGAAAAATGGCAAATTAAATTGCATATACAATTATGATGAAATATTAATCTTCAATGTTTTAAAAACATTGAAATATTAATCTTCAATGTTTTAAAAACATTGAAATATTAATCTTCGATGTTTTAAAAACATTGAAAAAGCATGTTCATTTTTTTATCACAATAGGACACTAAATTGAATATACCAATTTTTGCATAATAACTTCCAGTCCGGTACGTCAAATTTACAAATTTTTGTAAAATGCTAAAAGGGAATTTGGGAAGCGGATGAAAAAAGCGATAAGCTTGAGAGCGGATAGGATTAAAATAAGTTTCTTTTGTGCAAGTTGTCGCACCGAACATGTTTAGTCGTAACAGATTTTTGTCACATAGGATAGTGTAATGTAAGTGTAAGTGTAAGTGCAAGATAGGATATTTTATGAGAAAAAAATGTATAAATGAATTGAGAGATGTAAAAGGCCGTCAACGCCATACATGGAATAATAAAACAATCTACCAATATCTCACTCACTTTTGTGATATATAAAAAATATATATATTTTATTCTTTCAATTTCGCAATTGATAACAAGATAACGGTTTTCCTAGCTATTCTATAAATCTATCCTGAATCCAACGGTCGCCAATAAAAAATGATTTTTCGATCGATCGATAATCAACTTTATAATTGGAATAAAAATATCTCGTCGTCAGTCTCCGTACGTACCTGCGTGTAACACCAATTCTCGGCAACAGGGGTGTTTACTTCAGCTGGCGGAGGGCTCGGTACACGGCTCACCGCCATACTACTGCTGCTGTGCAAATTGGAGCTGACCCGCGACGTCTGAGGCGCACAGTCGCTCACCGCAAGTCTGTAACATAGATGGAAAAAAAATTAATTTTCAACGATCTACCATAATTCGTTGAAGCGATACAACGAATTAAAATCACTGGCAAATTCTTTTAAAAATTAAAAAAAAAAAAATTAATTTGAAGAGACTCAAAGAACGAGTAGAAGAGCGAGCGGCGTTCGACGATTTCTCGATCGATATCCTAGAGTTCCCTCCGCCCCTGCACCGGCGTGCACCAAAGTCGAGGTCATCGACAGTTGATCGACCCATCGAGTAGCAACAATCTCACGAGGGAACTAACCGAGGAATCGACGCGAAGATAAGAACCCTGTGCAATTACTGCACCAGCTGAATCGAATCGAGCTGATCGATTTTAAGAAGTATATGCAAAAAATAGTATTAAAAATATAAGTTTTCATTTTATTTTATATTATTTTAATATAAAGTTTTTTTCGAGAAAATATATTCTCTAACAATATAATTTTTCATACACGCGAAAATAATATACATTAAAAAAACTAAATATTTTCCCGTCCACATCCAACACACGTATCTCAAAATATACGAAGCGCGTGCTATTCTGCTTAAAAATGATATTCAATATAAAAAATCCAACATCTTTCTTTCCTCTTTCCTAGCCATAGAAAAAACGTCTTATGCTTAAGAAAGAAAGAAGAAAAAAAGAAACTGAGATAGAGCGTTGCCGGGTGGTGGAAAGACGGAAGATTCAGGAGAGGATAAGAGCGAATAATGACGCGAGGCTGGAGGTGGAATAGCTCGGAGGAACGACATAAGGTACATAATAAAAAGAAGTGACCGAGGACGAGGCGGAGTTGGCTCGGGTAGGGTGAAAAGGGATCGTGGGTACTACAGGGCCGAGGAAGACAAAAAGGCACCGAAATACATATATAAACGTGTATATGTATGTTAGGACAAAGTAAGAGGAAACGAGAAGGAAGGGTGCGGTATGCAGGGCACGCGATGCGATGCGATCCTCACGTGCGCCAAGTACGGTGCGGAACCGCATTTACCGGCGCGACTCCCGTGTGACTCGTGTGCACGGCGTGCCAGGAGCGGGGGGGAGACAGAAGGAGGAGTACGTTAGCCCCGTAGGTTCATCGGACCTGCGCTCGCGTTCTTTCGACCTTTTTCTTAAACAAACTTTCCGAGCTGGCGTCCCGCCTTGCGACACGAGTGCGACTCTTAAAAATGTCCTTTTTGTCGATCGAAATCCCCCATTCGCGGCGCAACTTCCGAACGTCGAAAACTAAAAAAATGTTTTAACACAATGGACTTTTTGAAAAAATAATCCCAGTAATAATTAAAAATGACTTCTAATTAGCGCAACAAATAAATATAAACAGAACATTAAAAAATATAAATATGTAAGCAATATTTTTTAAATATATAATATAATATTGTATATAAATATTAAATATTTTTTAATAAATATATTTGCATTATATATATAAATGTAAATACATTAATTTAATTATTTGTTTTTAATAAAAAGAAATACCTGTAGAAATATATCTGACATAAATATATTTGTAAAAAAAAATTGTAAAAAAAATGCACATTGCAAAAAATGCATGTAAAATTTGTAAAATTTGTAAAAAAAAAAAAATGCACATTTTTTTTGTCATCAAACCGAATGACATTGTTTCGTGTCGGAAGAAGGGAATTTTCTGTTGACGGAGTGGCGGGCGTTTGGTTGATTCGATAGGGTTTGGTGGTCGGTCTCGAGTTCGAAAGAAACGCTTTGTAAAAAAAAAGCATACGTAAGAGATAAAAGGTAACAAATACACGGAACTGGCATCATCGGTAAGGTACCCGCGATGCCGGTGGCGACTACCTTCGGAGTACGTTACCCTCGCAGGTTCATCGGACCTGGTTGTGTTCAACGGGCCGAGGCGTACATACCGGCACGGCTCGTTTGTGTCTCCCCGGCACTCTCGGTTGTGTCCGTATGCTTTCATCTCGCTCGCCCGTTCTCTTATTCCCGTGTTTCCTGCCGGAGTCGCCGAGCGACCGAGCCAGCGTTCCCCTTTTCTTTTTCCAGTGGGACCCGGCAACCAACGTCCCGACTCGAATTCATTATCGAAGATATACTCCGTCCGGATGTAAACGCGCACCGCTCGTACGTCCCTTTCGTAGAATTCAAATTATTTCTTCAACCGCCACGAAAGTCGATTCCTCATATCGGGCAATTCGGTGTCTGATTTTTTTTTGGAAATTAGGTTTAAAACAAAATATCTCGTTATTAACCATTTTTTCTAGGATTTTTAAGAATTTTAAAGATTTTAAGATTAATAATTTTTTAAAGATTTTAAATTTTTTAAAGATTTTTAAGACTTTTAATTTTTTACAGATTTTTAAGATTTTAATTTTAGGATTTTTTTTTACTTCCGGTCGCTAGTTGTGAGAAAATTCAAGTAGGTGCAAAAATTCGATTATGGATGTTGAGGTTAAAAATGTTATTTCTAAGGATAAGGTGAGGTAAAAGTCTTGAAGGAAAATACTCGACATTATTTTCCACTGGAGATTTTTAATACTCTGTCGAGGACAGATTTGCCTTGCGCGATGTCGGGACAAAAAGACAGTCTGTGCGTATCTCAGGCTCTGGATTTGTTAGCGGCAACAGAAAAGAAAATTGGTCCGAGAGAGATCGTCGATAAGCGTAGAAACCAAGGACTGCCCACAATTTCTCTCGGACCACTTTTTGCTTTGATAAACGATAAATCATTCAGAAACGTTGCGTGTAACGAGAAATTCTCCGCCTATCGAACAAAAACGTACTCGGCATTAACTTTCTATTTCCTAAATCTTTTAAACCGAAAAAGTTGAAATATTTCGAAAAGTACAAAAAAATCTCAGAATTTTTGGTTCCGGATTCACAAAAAAAACGGACCGATACGCCGGAGCAAAATTGTATAAAACACTGTAAAAAGTTTCAGAAAATTTGGAATTATAGGAAAGTTTTTACCTTCCATTACAAATTAATTAATCCCACCCACAAAAACGGACCCAAGATGAAGTTTCTAGTCCACACATTTTCAATCACCTAAATCTTTTAAACGCAAAAAAAAAATTGCAATTTTCGAATAGTACAAAAAAATCACACATTTTTGGATCTAAAAACACTACCCAAAAAAATACATACCACAAATAAAAAAAGCGCACCGATACTCCGGAGCGAAATTTATTAAACCACCGTAGAAGTCTCGGTAACTTTGGAATAATTGGAAAGTCTTTCCGTTCCGTTACAAATAAATTAATGCCGAGAGCTTTCCCGTACTTTCAAAAGGTCGAAAGTGCCCGGCGCGAGGAAGATTATTCCCGGTAATAATATAATTCGCTGGTCCATCGAATAATGGTTTGCTCACGCGAGTGCGGAGCGCACTCTAATTCGTCGTCAATTACGCCACAGCGGCCGAAAAGTTCAAAGGGTTAAAGAATCTCCATGGGGGGGGAAAAGGGTAGGAGAGGGGGGGGGGGGGGGGGGGGGGGGGGGGGGGGGTGCGAATGGCGAATGTTGTGAAAGAGGCGAATTATTCTCAGGCTCGTTTTCCAACTAAAATTGCACCGAGACCTATTCACGAATGTGGTTTCACGAGTCTCGTTTACTATTACAGGCATCGAGCATCGTGTGCACACCTCTCTCTGTGTGGAAATGCAGCGCTGATGGTGTGACGTCTGACTTTCACTTCCACGCTAATACACCCACGTTAGTTTCGTGCTAGATACCAGCACGGGCGCCGGGCACGACTTCCCCCCCCCTCCCCCCTCCTCCCCACCGCCCTACCAGCAAGTGAGAGAGTTTCGCGTTTAATACCACGAGAAATTCGCGCGGTATTATAACCACCGGCCGATGTATAGAGCGGGAGCGAAAGAGCGAGGGAAAAAAACATTGGAGAGTGCGGAAGCTTAATGCCGAGCGCCGGAGTTGCGAAACTCCGACGACGAATTTCTAAAATACAGTGGAACAAGCCGATCGTTATTTTAGAGGGTAGACATTAATTTTTTTTCCGTTCAGCAGAGATTGGGTCACGGGGTACGATTAACTTCATTGGCACTTTCGCCAAAGTGATTGGTTGGATGGAATCGAGCGAAATTATCGAGTAAGTGAAAATCGATTTGTCAAATATTTCCTTGTATTCTGTTTTCTCGAAGGAACTTAAAAAAAGAAGTTAGACAACAAAGCTTCCGAATTTTTGATTCGCCAGTCAATTACCTTGTAATTATATTTGTTATTTTAACGAACCAACCTTAGTTGCAAGGGATTATATATGAATTATAAGAGTTATAAGAGGGAACATGTATAGGGGGGAGCTATGTAAAAGCCCACACAGGTATACACGAAATAAAGACTACTACTTCTACTGTATTTGTTATTTTCATCACCCGCTTGTAAGTAATTATTCTTGTAAAATTCCGCGTCGGTACATTTGTCGATTGTCGATATCTGTGAAAACGCGGGAATCCTTGAAACAATACTAAAAAAATAGTAACTAAAAAAATGTTTTAACACAATGGACTTTTCGAAAAAACAATCCTAGTGACAATTAAAAAATAACTTCTAATTCGCGCAACCGATAAATATAAACAGAACATTAAAAAAATATAAACATATAAGCAATATTTTTTAAATAAATATATTTGCAATATAAATAACGCAAATACATTTCTTTAATTGTTTGTTTTTAATAAAAAGAAATACCTGTAGAAATACATTGAACATAAATATATTTGTAAAAAAAAAAAAAAAAAACAATACTAAAAAAATATTTCCGAACAACGTTGATAATATTGCCATTGATTCAGATTTTTTTAATGACTCTCTGACCTATCTTTTTTATTTTACATAACTGCTCTGTCGAAAAATCGTCGCGATCGTTCCATCCGGGAAAGTGACGTGGAACGACTTAAAAAAAAAAATCCTCCGCCGCGTTGCGGAGTGTGTCGAGACCGTATCGACGAGGCGAAGGCGTCGTGTCGATCGGCGTCGTTCGAGCACAGGGGAAAGTAGAACGGAGCAAAAGCCACGAGAGCTCGGGAGACGACTCGGCTGAACTCAACGCCGAGCGTCCGCTCGGGTGTCTCTCGCTCGCCGTTGCTCCTGGTGAAAACGAGGAAGTCGAGTGAAAACTACCTATAAACCGAGACGCAACGAAACCCTCCGTAATTATAGTACCCGAAGAGGATCGCGACTCCACGGCGCGCTATACGTTCGAAGCTCGGGGCTTGCCAAATCAGCCCGGGAATAATCTGTTGCGTTCCACTTCGCCGCGGTACGGGACGAAACGAACGTTTCGCGAGTGGGCCCTCCCCTCGCTATTGGCAAAGCGCAAAATGGCGAATAATTTTCTGCCAGCTCGCTCTGTACATGTGTGTCGTGGCATTTGGTCGCATTCGCGATACTTAAATATTTCCCGGTTTTAAGGGGCTACACATTTTTATCAGATTTTTTCCGCCAGCACACTGAAAAAAAAAAATTTGCTTGTGGGCTGCCGAAGAAAAAAATGTTTGTATGGCTTAATGGCTTAATGATATTGAAACAACGACAGCAAGACTGTCAAGGTAACATGTTATCGTTTCAATCCGGTATGAAATTGTACGAATTCAGAGTAGAATTGAAACAACGTCTTTACTTCATTGGCAGCCCGCAAGCAAATTTTACTTGATTCAATGATATTGTTTTTTCTGTGCACGATTCAACGAAAGTCGATGTCGCGAAAATTCGAAATGCCACCGTGGAAGAAGCAGAGCCGAATACTCTGTCGATAATCGAGGGGGAGAAATCAATGTAAACGATAAATATTGAAATAACAATATGATATCGTTCCTGGGGTCGATAATCGAATATAAACGACAAAGTTGATAAAGGTATGGATCACTGGTTACGCGGTGAAATCACTCGGTACATTGATTTTCAGCGTAAACATATTTTATGGCTAATACCGCAAACTTACAAAAAATAGTTTAAAAAATGTGTATATACATTGTTGAATATTAAATAATTGATTGAAAAATATTAAAAGTATGTAATACAAATTTATAAGTATTAGGAAAAACATTTATACATTTATTTGACCATCAGGCTTGAAAGGTTTTCTTATAATTTTTTCACCGTAGTTCACTGGATTATTTGTAACGTATTTTGTAGCGACGAGCGAAACACTTACGACGTGTGTGAAAGCGTAACACTTGTAATTTTATTCGACACACGAGAAGATAGGCGATGGATATAAATTTCTATGAAAAATGATATTTTCACATATTTTTGGAGCGCGATGAGAAATGCTACAGATGATTACTAAGCGAGAGGAAAGAGGCGATGGGTTAGGATGACATCGAGATCGGGACACGTCGGTGTGTTTGTCGTATCCGCATCGGTGCAAGTCCACACACAAAGCCGTAGGACGGGAGAATGCGCGAGGCCTTTACTCTCTCGCCTCGTTTCCAGGGTCGGTGTGTAAAAATAGCCGGCAACACCCGGTCGATACTCGATATCCGGCCTTGTGTCAATTAATTTTCGCGCCACTTCGGCACTCTTGCGAATTCCGCTAAGAGAAAGATCCGAGAAAGTAATTCGTCGCCGTACGAAACATTGGAACGCTTCGAGAAAGCAGCGAATCAGGAACGATCCTTAAACCATTTTGTCGGCAACAATATTCTGCTGTCTTACGATAATATATTTCCAATAAACGCACGCATTTCCGGGGAAATAACAATTAATTAATAATCATTTTAATCAATTCAAATATTGATCATTAATATGAATTAATATTAATTAACTTGAATATTAATACTTAAATATTTAAAACAGAATTATTGAATACAATAAATTGTGTATGAAATTTGAATTTTTTTCTTCCGCTTTCGTGAATTTATTTGCGCGTATAGACTGTTATTTGAGTAGACGCGAGAGTGTAGAAATTTAACGATTATATAATGGTTGTAATAATTTTCGCTATCAGTCACGCTGCATGTGGCGAACGACAGTTGTAGAAACGAGCAGCTAGAATCGTCCTTCGCGGCCCTGCAGTGCAAAAGCATTGGCAACAGCGAGCCAGGGTAAATGTGAATCGCATTAGAATTATTAAGGTCAGATCGGTATCAATGTGGAACGAAAGCGAGGCTGCGAGAGGGGGTAGGGGGGGTCGAGACACGAGCGTTGCCACGCCAGGAAGAAACGCGAAGCTCTCTGGACGTTGCTGCTTTATTCATCGACGAAATTGACCTTTTTATATCGCGAAGCAGCAACTGCGGAGGAGGTCAGGGCTGGGGAGCGTCAACGATGAACGAATAATCGTTCACGCGTGCGTGGCTATGCAGAATATATAAAGAATGAAAAATAAACAAGTCCGTTCGTTGTTTAATAAAATATTCATGGAAAAATATTTTATAGAAAAAAACTGAAATACTACGGGTAAAAGAATTTTTTTGCGAAATAAGATGAAAGCATCCTTTCACTAAAACTTCGGTGATAAAATTATTTTACGTTTCTTTTTTTGCGTTAAAAACATTATGTAAATTATGTAAATAAAACAAACGAATTACAAAAATTAAAAGATATAAAAATCAGCTTTCACGGGCGCGTCTAAAAAGCGTTTGTTTGTGATTTCAAAACTATTCGATTAAGCCGTCGTGGTCGATCTCGAGGATAGCCACTGGTCTACATTTCGCACCTAATTATCGTCTAACAAGTGGTCGCTCCACCCCTACACTTTGCAGACATAAAACAACGTGACCCGCGATCAATATGTCCCAATGCCATTGCAATCCCCGATACGAATCCGAGTGGTAATATAAATTCTCCATTTACGACCAGCGACACTAACGACCATCCCGCAAGAAGGTCTCGAAAAAAATTCGACACATCCCACGTAATCCCAGATCGCTGATTAAGAGCATGTGCAATACCGCGGGCGGTAATAAAAACTGTAATCATCTTTTCTCACCGATTGTGGCATTCGCGATGAAAAGAAAAGTCTCATCGAAAACCGATATCATATCCGCATTCGATGTGACTTTTCTTTTTATCTTACATGCGAGAACCCGTGAGAAAAGTTGATTACCCGTGTGAAAGGTTGAAAAGGTTTTAATACCGACTGAACACGGGATGGAAGGGGGGGGAGAGATGTTTCATATGGTCTTAAGGCCATGTGAAAGATGTACCACGTGACATATGAGTGCGAGAGAGATAGATGAATTTTTCGAATCAATGCCATTTAAAACTCGCTAATGCTTTGCTTTTTCCCGACAAGTCTACCGTCTCTGAATCGCATTCATTACAGATTTTGGTTACCGACTGAGTCGTTTCACATGTCCTTAAGGCGATGCGAAACCCAGTCGGTAACAAAAACTGCAATTGATTTTTCTAATGGTTGGAAACCATTTCCGGATAAAGGCAAAAAGCAAATAAGTTCGACAACAATAAGAGAAAATTGCAAGTACTTCTTGATGGTGTAAAAATCTGAAGAAAATCATGTATACTAAAGGTACTGAGAATATTAATTTTGCATAATAATAATTGCAAAATGTTGTTAACAAATTCATCAAAAAATTAATTGGTTAACAAATTACCCGGCAACAAAACTTTTTTTTAATGAAAATGATTCGTT
>JAPYZC010006041.1:0-16253 GCA_030522665.1 Ichneumoninae sp. A BG-2022a | reverse complement strand
CAGATAATATAATATCATAACAGTATGAGATCAAAATTAAATTCGTAATTGTTTTTTGTCTTGCACAGTTCACACTATAGTTTTTCGATGTATATGAATGTATTTTACTAAACAAAATAATGAAAATAGACTCGAAATAGATGAAATATTTTTTTTTTTTTTTTCACAGAGAAAAAAACTCGTCAATCTTTCTCGTTTCGTATGATCGAAAGATCCAAATCCGACCGGCGGAGAACACGACGAGAATAATGATTCAGCTTCGAGGGTGACACAGTTTACGAGTGACGTGGAAGTTTCGTGGAATTAGAGGTCCGATATTTGTCCGGAAATTCGAAGAATCTCGTGCAAAGTGCTACGTCCGTTGAAAGTATGACTCGAGACAGCGAGAGACAGAGATAGAGGGATCGAATGAAGAGGAAAGTGTAACCAACGAAGAAGGATAGGCTGTACGAACAAACATGGGGGTGCTTTTAAGATCGGAAGCTCTCAGCTTAGATTGGTTAAACTAAATTCGTCTTGTCTCGTATTTTAGTAATTGGCAGTCAAAACTGCGGGTAATTCGAATCGAAATCCATGAAGCGTCAAATTGCAACGTGCCGTTTGCGAATATTTGTTGGGTGCATCTAAAAAGCGTCCGGACAGACAATGTTGTAGATAATTATTGTAATTTTTATTTGGAGCAATTCAACGCTATCGGTCGCTATTTTTTTGCAGCAAAAAATAAATTGATGCCCTCCAATACTTTGACACCGCTTCAAAGTAAAAGAGTAACATCGATTTTATCGTCGAAGTGAGGTGGACAAGAAGAAGAATCGAATTAGAATCGCGGGTAGGTAGAAGAGGAAGAGGAAGAGGAAGAGGAAGAGGGAGAGGAAGAGGGAGAGGGAGAGGGAGAGGGAGAGGGAGAGAAAAGGTATTTTAGGTTTTTTAACAACTTATATTTTAAGTACTTTTCGGACCCTTTAAGTAATCAACTCAAATCCACACTAAAAAAATAATCTGCTTACAAATAATCGATTCAATATAATTGCGAACATTTTCATAGATGCTCTATTATTTTTTATAATGTTATTGATGCTGACAAAGTACCACATATAATTAATTTTTTATGTCTAATAGTCGCTGATGTCTATGACTCCGTGGCGTACCGACATAACTACCTTAAGTACAAAAAGTATATTATATTTTAAATACATATAGTATTTCGTGTTTTGAGTATTTTCAAGGTTACCACAGATAATCTTAGTGGGGAAAATTTCAATGTCTCGATACCCCTTGTAAATATGTCATATATAGATTTAACATAGGAGATACGGTCTTTTGTCCTTTAGCAGTCGCCTTGTAGTATCTATAATTTAATATCGTCAGAGAGCCTCTGGCCCATTAATCGTAATAGTTAACAATCCTTGAGGCTTGAAGTAGACAGTCTTAGAGTATCGAAATACGTGACAGTCTCGTTGGTTCAACTGAGGAATAAAAAATAAAATAAAACACGCAAGGATGACCCCATTTGGGAAATGTTGAATTTATTTCTATACTCGGGACGTCTAAGTGACGAATAATATAAACATACGCTGTAATATTTCTTAAAGTGTAATTACATTAATGAAAAGTATATTATATAGGAAAAAAAGAAGAACAAAAAATTACACCAGACTGCGGAAAACGATGGAAAGAATGAGATAATTTAATGCGAATTGTGAGATATTTATGGTGTCGTACATTGCATCAATCTGAATCGGAAGATTGAGAGCTGCAACCACTAGGCTTGATATCATAACAATTTTGCGGGTGTCTGTTCGTATTGACGAAGATTTCGTTACGATCGTCCTCGCTCGATTCGTTCGCGTCTTTCGGCTTCGTTCGAATAGCATCTTCCTTCTTACTCGCTTCCCCGTTAAATTCTTTCGGCCAGCAATTCTGCGACCTGTAGAACTTGATGTGATCCTGCGAGTATAAAAAAAAAAAAAAAAAAAACTGTTCGTTCAATCGATATTAAATTAATGAATATAAATCGCTTACCCTCGTCAGAATTTTAACGATTTCCGCTTTGACTTTGTCACCTTCGGCTATCGGCTCAACCAGGACGAAATCTCCCCTCTTGACCCATATATTTTGACGAAACTTGACGGGCATCGAGACTAGATACTGTTGGTCGGTACTGTCAACAACCTCGTGAAGATTGTTGCCTCGTGATTCGACGAGTCGAACTATCGATTGGACTTCCGTTGGAACCCTCAAATCTTCCTGTGCTTCTTTCGTCACGTGTTTCCTTTTTGTGACTTTCGACATTGTTTCTCAGTTATCTGAAAATTTATCATCGTTCCAGCGTCAAAGTGTGGTATACATAATTGTCGTTATTGCAGCGTCGATTAATAAAACTGATCGGGATTAGCTGTATTCTCTATTTCTATATAGATTCGACGGATCGATGGGATTTATCTGTTTGCCTTTTGGCTCTGCAGACTTGCCATAGTCCGACCGTTCCACCAGTTTTTTCGATAGCCTTTAAAACATCGAGACTCTCGCCGGCCGGTACTCCATAACCGTTTTCCAATCCATGAGGATTCGACGGTGTCTTGCAATCGACATTGGATTCCTTTCTTAGGACAGTATCAACTTCTACAGAGGAAAAGAACGCAACGGACATCGGTAAATCTTTAATGCCTAATCTCGAAGAGAAGAATGCTCTGGTGAATAAATTAGTAAGGTGCATTGCCAAAGCAGCGTTGTACTTGTACCTCGTCGGCACAATGTACCTTACTTCATCGTGAAAGGACAAACAAAATCTCGCATTGTCTCGCATGAGCCATCTCATGGACACGAGCATGAGATGCAAAAAATCAACGGCCCCGCTCTGAACGACCCAATTGATTTTTGTAGGAAGATACTTGTCGTCCCGTTCACCGTGAGACTCGAGCGCTCTACTGAGACGCGAATTCAAGAAAGGCGTTACAGGTTTCGAACGTCCAGCTATTTCCTCGAGCCTGTTGAACATGGCAGATTCTGTGCCACCGAGCCATTTTCCCTTTTCAAACATCTCATCGGTAGTCTTTCCATGTACCTTGGCCAATTTCCACGTTTCATAAGACGAGTATTCTCTGTCCTCCACATCGTCGTTAATGTATTCCTTCTTCAAACGATAAATCCTCTTGCCTTTTGTCAATGTGAACATTTTTCGTGATTTTGATATTGCCTCGCTTTCGCTCATAGACGGATTGAACTGCTTAAGAAGCCTTTCGGCAAAGTTTTGGCCAGCTCCGTATATCCTCGCGTAGTTGATGACTTTTGCGTGATCCCTCGAGATACCGACAGCTTTCGCTGTTACGCTGTGCATGTCTGTGCCATGTGACTTTGTGCCGATGAGGGTCATCCAACCGAAGGGCGTCGCCCCGTGAATCCCAGCGCAATGAGCATCACCGATGACCGATGCTATCCAGAGCTCTTGACTGTCGACGTCAGCACCGACGATGTTGTAACCCGGTGGTGCCTGAACCATCGATCTCAATTCCGAACCAATGCGCTCCATAGAGGCGTTCGATGCGGTCATCCACGTTGGTTCCGTAGCTCGTCTCGTCAGAGTTCCGCTCACAACTACCTGCGGTATTATCGCTCCGTAACGCATACTCTTCGGAGTCTTGCGCGCTACGATCGGCAAACTTTTCTCATTCAGCCAAACAACCATTTGTGACATTATTCTGTCGCGATTATTTCTCCAGTAGGATACGATTCTCGCGATTTTTAATACTTGCGTGGCGCTTGCGTCGAGACCGGCTAACACATTATCGGAAAATTTATTGAGAAAATCTCTCGCGAGAGGATTGCCGACTTTTAATGATGCGCCGTCCTTGTGGGGTAGCTTCAAGAACCAGCAACAGTTGTCAATGTCGACGTCGCACCATATACCACTTCCTCTGTAAAAACTTGGGTTATCGACTTTTTTTTTCTTCTTGTTACGCCAGAACTCGTTCTTAGTTAAATCGTTCTGGACGTCGATTCGAAGCGTCGACATCGCGTAGTCGACTTGGTCGCGCTTTGTCTCCGGTTCGGGTAGCGGACACTGTGCCAAGAGTTCCTTCAGTGGTAAGTTGGTTTCCACTTGATCGAGATTCTTGTTGTAAGGTACCAAAAAACCCCAGCCGTGATCTCTGATGTAGTGGAGAGGATAATTCTCCCATGTAAGATTCAAAAGCTTCGGAGCTATTTGCATTGCGGTGCTGATGTTCTGAGGACCTGGAATCCAATTCTCATCGCTGTATTTGATGCAAAGCTTCCGGTACCACGCGGGATAACCCGGCATGTGAGGAAACTTGGCCGGAAGATAATGTCGCGTGTCTTTCAAATAATCGAATTCCCTCTCCAATGGATCAATCTCTTCTTCTCCGTCGCTAAAAAACTTATCTAAATTGTATTGTTCTCTCTGCTCGTTCGCGATAGTCTCGCGCTTAGCCTTTGTCAGGGTGGCTTTAATTTTAACCGGCTGAGTAGTCCAGTCTTGGTCCCACATCCAGATATCCTCTTTGTACTTGTTGTCGTGCATCTGCTTGCAAGTTTCGTCGGCCCTTCTCGACAAAGTGTTTTTCGCTTCGTAGTTGAGATCCTCAAAAGTCGACTCGGATTCTTCTATGTACCGTTGCCAGTTTGAATTAACCGGCAGATAAGCCGAGCCAAGTTCTAACATTCCAGCGAGCGTCGCGGGATGCGGGAATCTTTCCTCGAACATTGGAAACAATTTGGTCAGTACTCGGTGAGTTGCAGTAACGTCGGTAGCGCAATATTTCATCGACAGGTCAAAATTTTCCCGAACATCGTTCATAGTACCTTCGACAAAAATGTTGCGAGGATTCTTATCGAGCTCTTGCTCGCAGTACAGTCTGTAAACATCCGCCAATCCATTGAGCGAAGTTACGCTCTCCCACGTTCCCTTCCTTCCCTCGTGTTTCTCCGTTTTCAATATTGATCTCTGATAACTGTTCAAGCCACTGACGCACACGTGAAGTGACATTGTGTCTACAAAGCGCGCCCCTGTACAATTGGACCAGTATTGTTCTTTTATTCTTCTGCGATCGTAGCATACGTTGTGACCAACAATTATCTTTGGCTTCTTCTGCCTATCCGTCAATTTATCTCCATGCTCGTCGAATGTGCTTTCCATAGGTATAAGAACGTCCGTGGATAGCGAGAGACTCTCCGAAGGGATGCTTTTACCGTCGACGAGAGATCTTGATACCCAGCCATACCAGGCATCCTTGGTCACGGCGGTTGCCAGAGTCGGGAGAGGACCTTCCTTCATACAGACTTCCACATCCAATATTATTCCATCTTCCAGCGGATGATCGACCTGATCTGCGCCGTCCTTTGTGTATCTTAATCAAAGGAATGGAGTTTACAATAAATAAATTAATTAATAAATATATAAATATATAAATATGTAATTATATATAATTAGTATACGCATGTAACTATATCGTTTGGTTTGAGTAAAGTCAAAATAGTCGGGAAAAGTTTATCAACTTTTAATGAGAATATATATTGTAAAATTGTTATTGGAAAACTATATGTGTATATTTTGTATTCAAGGGGCTTGTCCCCGTCAAATAAATAAATAAAAATATAATATATAACAATAAGGCTGTTACCTTGTCCAGCCTTCCCGCAGCAACCATTTATCGGGCATCTCCGGAATACCTTGGATGACTTCCTCAATTATCGGTTTATATTGTTTCGTCTGATCTCTGGCAATATTGTAGAAATGTTCTTCTACGTCTTGTCCTTCCAGGATTGGCAAGTCTATATCTACGTCCGGTAGACGATCAACTTTATCTACATCCATTCCCGAGGCCAACAGGTTTTTTCTCAACGATTCTAATTTCCGACTTGTAAATTTATCTTTTAACTCGCCCTTTGGGAACACTTGCTCGTACAAGCGACGGGACAGCATTTGCATGCCAAGCTCGTTGAATCTTGAGTTATCATCTTTAAATCCAGTTTTCGTCACCTCGGCTGAGACCAAGTCTTTGTCCGTCCCGAAAGCGTACTCTATAGCATGCCGTTCCGTTAAATCGTATTTGACTTTGGGGTCTTTTCCATCGAGCTTGGAACGATGGAGCATTCGCATACCAACATCACCAAAAATTTCATCGGCATTGGATATCAACGACTCATTATTATTATTATTATTCCCAACATCGTTGGCGTTAAACTTTGAGGTTAAAGTCGGAAGTTTACTGGCTGATTCCTCCTTCCGTTTAACACGGATTACTCGATGTTGAAATTGTCTCGAGGGCTTAACAGCCAAGAGATTATTACCATTGTTTTTCGAACACTTGTGTCTTATGCAAACGTTGATCAGTTTAATTTTCGTACGCATATTTCACGTTACGTTATATTATTTCATTGACGGCATGCACGTGACGCACGTGGAGATAACTTGTTATGGTGAAACCGATGATACTTTACCTCTTTTGGCACTGCTTATTATTGTCGTCACTTTATTCGCGTTTAAAAAAATCCAAAGAAAACCGAGAAAATATCATAAATTGAATAAAACTATCAAAGTGACTATGCACACGTGCATAAACTTTTGCTGGCGGTCCATTTTTTTTTGTCTTTCTTTTTCCCTGTATTATCGATTGAGGAGAGTACAGAAAGTTGTACATTACAGTGCTCGACATCTCATTATAATTCTTTCGATATTAAACTTCGGTCCCGCGATCGCGCTTCAGGCGCTTCATGTCGATGAATCTCATCTCTTATTATGTCATAGCCCGTCTGGCCGATGACCTCCTGGTACTCGCTTCTCCACGCTGGAAGGCCTTTTCCTTCCTCTTTTTTTTCTATAGAACGAACGGAAGCTCCTACGCCGTCGCCGGTTTTGATGATTTTTCCATCCCGTCCACCAGATTCCCCCCCATGTATATTCGCAGCTTCCCGATAATTCTCATGAGGGTCTCTCCCCAATTGGGCCGATTCATCCTTAAAAGCATATTTTTCCTTTGATTCCTGAGAATCTTTGAATCCTCTTGCGTCATATCTAAATTCATCTCGATGATAATTCGTATCCTCTTGAAAAGTCCCTCCGAATTCTACGGGGTCATATACCCCCTCTCGAACATTTTCTAATCGACCAGGACGATTTGTCGTCGTGTCACTGTAATCCGGCGGTCCTATATTGTACGGTACGGTCTTATTTATCCGCTCGAAATGGATGCCCGCTTTCGCGAGGAGCTTCTCGTACTCTCGATGCTCGTCTGCAGTTACAATACCAAGACGTTGGTAAACGTTCGTTACGGTATCTACTTAAGAAGATCCCCGACTAACCCATGTGGCCGTAGTCTACTTGATAGGTACTTCTCAAACGATCTTGGTTTACGCATCTGGTCATATAATCGGACGGTGCGCTTTGGAGAATTTTGTAAAGATAGGGATATTTTTCTTGCAACTGGAATTAAACAATGAATTTTAATAAACTTAAATAAACAATTAATTTTAAATTATGTACCTACTTTCTCCACGAGAATCATTTACGTACCTCTTTTAAATATGTACTTGGTTGATCGTATTGCGGTATCTCAAATTCCAGAGACGGTCCCATTTTTCCGGGGTGAAGCTTTGGATCGGGAAGCGGAGCCGTCCGTCCCAAGCGGTTCCGCTGATGAGCTTCGGCAACCGGAGGGCCAGAGTTCTCTTTGGGGGCCGTTAAACCACCCGTTTCCGGCCGGCAGGTGCATGGAGCGCGTCCATTATCCGTCGACTTACATGTCAAAACCTTCTCGGAGTAAGTCTCGGATAACGCGCGGATCGGAAACGTTCTAACGCAGGGCCATAGAAAATCTGTACGATAAGTCGACAGGTACCGATCCATTTTGCGTTTTTCTTTTTTCTTTCTTTCTTTCTTTCTTTTTTTGTGTTCTACCGATCAATTTACTCTGTCAAATTTTCGCCGATTACTATACATAATACGCGGATTAACGAGTCTCGATTTTTGTCATACGTGAGCATAAACAATTATTATCATTATTATTATTATTATTATTAGTAATATTATGAAATCAAGCTCAATTGTATTGTAGAAATTTTGATCTGTAAATATTGAGAGTAGAACTTGACGAGGGAACTACCGAAAAATTGCCAAAGCTACGAATAGTGCCGGCTCAAATTGAAAAATAAAAATATAAGAGAAGGTGAGAGTGAGAGAGAGAGAGAGAGAGAGAGAGAGAGACCTCTCGCATTGACGATCGGAGGCCTTGTTTTTTTTTTTTTTTTTTTTTTACTTTATTTACGTAGAGACCGAAATATTTTACGAAGAGCATCCATGAGATATTGTTGATCGAGGAGTGTCTCGCCTTTTTGTTAATTCTGAACGACCAGAAATAACTATACCTCCTTCGTTTCCGACAGATGAAAAATTCTATGGCAACGCAAACATGAACTGCTCGAGACCAATCGCGAGAAACAGAAATGTTCGATTTTGAAGAGAGATGTATCGAAATCGTCGATTGGCGAAGAATCCACATTGGAGTTGTCAACGTGATAGGTACAATCAATCGTATTCCGACCATAAGTTTTTCATTGCTTTTTCATTTCCGGTCTCCGGAGCGATGCACAATCTCTGTGGCTTCATTCTTCGCTCCGCTGAGATCGTGGCACTCGAGTCGACCAGGTGCCAAGAGTAAGAGTCGCAAGCAATGAAAGAACGATATATCATTCAAAGTGCTGCATTCATTCTTTTTACTTTTTTTTTTTTTTCCTCCCTCAATTGTCAATATTACAGGACTTGCGGAAACACAATATTTTTGTTCTCAGAATCTCTACGATAGAGTTTTTACTTAATTTTTTTGTTCTGTTATTGTACCTCGAGATCGATAAACTGTGAATTAGGGAGGGTCGAGCGCGAGACTCGGAGGGGATAGGCTCGGTGGCGCGCAAGATGCGGGGCAGGTCGCACGTGCCAAGCGTGCCGAGATAAAGCTGTAAAGTTCCATGCTTATTGTTAACTAACGGTCAAGAACAAGGCTTTACATTTTTGTACAGAGCTTCCTGACAATATTCTTTACAGTTTTCAATCATTTGTTTGCAACGTTTCCGCATTAACTACCCCAGACACATTAAAATTCGGCATCAGGAAAAAATGGCCGAGGGAAAAAAAGGCCGCGGAAAAAATGGCCGGGGAATGGTAGAGAAAATTAGGTAACACGAAAAATAGCCCCCGGAAAATTGGCGCGTGGAAAATTGTCCCCGGAAATTTGGCCCGAAATTCACAGCAATGCGTGTATAAAAGGCCCGAAAAAGGTTCGCGGAACACAATTTTGGCTGGCGGAAAAAAAGACCATGGAAAAAAAGACCACGCAAAAAAAGGCCTGGTATTCCTTGCGTGTGCGTGTGCGTGTGCGTGTGCGTGTGCGTGTGCGTGTGCGTGTGCGGTGCGTGTGCGTGTGCGTGTGCGTGTGCGTGTGCGTGTGCGTGTGCGTGTGCGTGTGCGTGTGCGTGTGCGTGTGCGTTTGCGTGTGCGTGTGCGTGTGGAGCCCCCTCGACCGCCAACAGAAATACTATTTTCTTATGAAAAAAAAAACTGTTCCCATAGAATCGGTTTTGAATATTGAGTGGAAAGTTGAAAGTTGAAGTTTTGTAGAGGCTAAATTTCCGGGGACAATTTTCCGGGGGCTAGTTTTCCTAGACCATTTTTCGGCCATTTTTTCCCCGGCCATTTTTTCCTCGGTCTTTTTTCACCCCGGCCATTTTTTCCCCGGCCATTTTTTCCTCGGCCATTTTTTCCTAGATCCATCAGCATACTTTTCTTGATAACGTTGTAACGATCGACCCTCCTTAAATAAATTTCTTTTTCAATAATTTTTTTTTTTTTTAATGGTTGTCACAAAGTGCTTCAAACGTGGGTATCGACGCCGCGAAAAGCCTCGGAAACGGACTCTACCGATCGTGAGTCTCTAAAGATATCGCTGCCGTCCACCACACCGGGAATAGAAGCGCTACGTCACCACACAACTTGTATAAATTCAGTTCGCACGCCAAGAGATGAAGTAGAAACGGCAGCGTGGTGCCTCATGTCAGTCATTCAGGGCCAACAGGATATCTCCTGAGATAGATCTTGGGATCTTTTTCAATTTCAGAAAGCGATGAAAGTTACGAGAATCATACTACATGATATGATTACTCTATTATTGTGTAGCATTAAAAAACAAAATACAGAATTATCGCTACATAATTTAGGGGAGAAAGGAAATGGTACGTTTTTACCCATTGTTGCCTACAGAACTTTCACATCTCAAATATTCTTTTGTGGGAGGAGAAGGCAAGGGTGGAGAAACTACGCGCCGTTGCCAACTTTCGTTAACAATTCTCAAACTTCATTAATGCACGGTAATCCGTTCTCGGATCGGAAGCGTCAACTCAACTCAATCGCATCTTATTAGCTCGCTCGGAATAGGTTCTTTTGGACCCGGAGAAACAGCAATGTGAGTGGCAAACCGTGAGCTTTTACGAAATTACTTCTCGGAAACGCTCGGTACCCCAGACGTCTTCGTAGACGCGCGGACGATGTCTTCGCCGAGGGGATCTTAGAATAACGTCGAGCAGAAAGGAATAATTCGTGTGAAAAAGAAGAAAAAACAAAAAAGTCCGAGACGACACAGCTCGCCGCTTAATTTAGTACAGTCATTAATGGGTATCGCATGCTCAGTCGTTTTCTTCATTTCCAGATGGTCTGATTCACGTTCCCCTTTCAAACTGCTAAGGTTTAACTCGCCGTTTTCTATCGTGTTTATCTTTCGCGAACAACTGCGTCGTTTTTGTTGTTGTTTTCTGTTTTGGTTTTTGTAAAAAAAAAAAAAAAAAAAAAAAAAAAAAAAAAAAAAAAAAAAAAAAAAAAAAAAAAAAAAAAAAAAAAAAAAAAAAAAAAAAAAAAAAAAAAAAAGACGTCCGTGGACAAAGTATCTGGCACTTTCAATACATGTATCGTTGCTGTTTTATTCGTTTTTTGATTGGCTATTGGAATGGTCGATCGCAAAATCGGTATTAAAACGGTTTATACAAAGATTTATTTTATAATTCCAAGGGTTCGAGGGTATGCGCACATGATACTAGTAAGTACATTCAATTTTTTATAAAAACTGACTTCCAACGAAAGTTTGGAAGGAGTCAATGATCTTAGAAGTGGGGGGGGATCAGAGACTAGAGAAATCCGGGGACATTTGGACACTCATTCTCTCGGTGAACCATCGTCACTCGAATGAGAAGAAGATGTTTCACAAAGGGACACTGAGGTTAGACAGGTTAACCATTATTCGGTAAGCTAATGAAATCCGATACAGGGTCTCGATTTACTAAACGTATGGGAGGCGAGAGGAGAAGCCGTCGACTTGGATCATATAACATGTGGTGGTTGCTAGAATCGATTTATCTAACGGCCACTGTCGTCTCGTCGCGAATCTATCTTTCTCGCACTCAGGAATGTTTTCGGTAACACTATAAACGCGCCGATGACTATCCAGTTTGAGACACGAGAATTTTTAATTTTTTGTTTCTCAAATGCCGAATCGAATAAAAAAAAAATCGTGAAAGCGGGCCATTTATATCCGTCATAGAAACTGTAAAAAGTTTAGGTGAATTAAATGTATAATGATATTCATACTCTTGTCATGGGCACCGTCGTAGCATCCAATTAAACGTTAAGAAGAGTCATGCCTTATTTTTCCTTTTTCGTAAAGTCTCCGGGGAGGGTTAAAACTGCACAATCTCGTATGCACGGCACCCGAGGGGCAAAAATAATCTTTGTAGAAATTTCTTTCGTAGAATTAACATCGTGTGATTTGTCAAGTTGTTAATCTCGAGCGCAGAGTCTGACTTGATTAAATTTTACGAAAGTTGTAAGACAAGAATTAATCAATTAGCTTTATAAAATGTCATACTTTTATTTTTCTTAGTTATATGCCTTCGAAGAAGGGAAGTTTGCCGATATCACGAAAGCTGTGTTGTAATCGGCCTCACGTTTCGCTGATATTTCGGGGTTCATCGATCTTACAGCTATAGTAGAGCCTCGCTTATCCGACCTTCGATTAACCGAGCGTCCGCGTTAACCGAGGTATCGGCTCGGATGGTACGGAAAACTCGCATAAAACGGATAAAGCAGCAATGGCCGCGCGCGGAGTAGTCCGTGTTATCGGTGTTATCCGAGATTTCGATTATCCGTCGTACGCTCTCCCTACATTACCTCGGATAAACGGGGTTTTACTGTAGTTGACTCACGTCATTGTACGAATGTTTGATGCTTCATCGTTTTGTACGTTGCTAAGAAAGAAAAGGAAAGAAGAAAAAATAAAAATAATCCTTTTTAACGGTTCCTTCATTAGTTTCGTTGATAAGAGAATATCCAAAGAATGATGACCAGCGTGCTCGCGGGCTCGGTAGCGTTCTGCAACAAGCGATTTGCCGGCGGTAATACGTGCGGCGCGACTCTCGAACCGAGTTGGAAGGACAGCGGTTTTAAAATAGGTGCAGAGAGAGAGAGAGAGAGAGAGAGAGAGAGAGAGAGAGAGAGCAAAGGAACCGAGGAGAACCACGCACCATCGGAGAGGCAAAACGTTGCGGTAGCTGCCAATGCTAAAAGACTCGACCCGAACGCTCTTTCTACCTCGCGGCAGTCGTTCATCGTGGATCGTCCACGAAGCTCAACCCCAAACGCGGTCAAACTCTTGTTTTTGTTTATTTTGTTTCGTTTTTTTTTTAGGCCGAGCGTGTAAATCACGGGGTATGCGATCGATCGCCAGGACATATGAATCTTGTATCCGCAGCAACGGTATCCTACCGGCTTACTCCATTTTCAAGGGTTTCGGCTAGAGAAGCCTCCAAGTGTAGGATATCTCCAAGTGAATATTTACGTTGAACAACAACAACAACAACAACAACAACAACAACAAAAATCAACGTAAATTAATTAACCAACTTTCGCATCGAGTGCTCACTGGAAGGGAATTATTGTTAGTTTAGTGATTGTTGAATAATTATATATCGAGAAAAACAAATTAATTTTGCGGCGTGAGTGAGAATCTCGTTGGCTCGATGGTAGAGAGAGGTTTGAGGAAGAGAGCACGAGAAGAGCTGTTCTATCCAAAAACTCGTGTAATTAATTATCGGAGTTGGCTCAGGGTTGTACGCAGCCAAGGAAGATCACTCACTAACCGAACGAATCGTTGCTCAAAGTACAGTGACAACACTCGTGAAAAAGTTTACAGTAATAATAAATAAACGTCGAAGAGACACAAATTGTACCAACCGAATCATCGAATGATTTATCGTATATTTTGATATTAGCTTTGGGAGAAGCTGCGAGAAAATAAAGACGGGGACAAATAGACATGGATGTTCGAACAAGTGTAACAGAAGAAAGCGATTAAATATATAAAAATTGTGAGCCCGTGCCAACTTGTGGAAAGTTTTACGTAAAGTCAATAACTTTATTTGAAGAAAGGCGCAGAGTATCCAGTTGTGTGGGACTGGGTGCAAATAAATAACGATCGATCGCATTTCAAACTAAAATGTGAATCACTGTGATAATAGTAAAGGGAAAAAACAGAAATGACAAAAAAATAACCGCAAGTGAAATTCGGATCCTGGAAAAGTTTAACACGAGAGTCAGCACTAATGGGAATTCAAACTACCGCTCAGTTCGTTGAGAAATACCACCATATTATCGGTAAGCCTTACATTTTTGCCAATATCAATTATAATTACGGATATACATACATATTATCTTTCAACAATAAATATTGTAACGCAAGGGACGAAATAACGTTTCTCGGGTATGACACGCTCCTCGCGTACGAATTCCCGTTATTCTTCTCGATTCATCAACATATTTTTTATATAGTAGAAGAAGAAGAAGAAGAAGAAGAAGAAGAAGAAGGAGAATAAGAAAAAAAAAACGCGCTTCGTTTATGTGAGCTTAGTGAAGAAGAGTGATCGGCAGAGAGATTTTGTGGTTCTCGGATGGATCGAAAGCGCACCCCTTTGACTTGACTACTATCCCGCGAGCATGCATCTATACATCTCTTCCATGGATCCCTGCCAGTTTACGTGTCAGAATTCCGTGTGTTTGCGTGACTGTGAATATAATATAGGGTTTCATCGAAAGCATCGCATTTGACTACGCGAACCGGATGGCACACGCACGTGAATCGACGCATCAGTCTTCAACTCACGCGACAAAAATTTTAGAGACAAATTTTCCCTCGCGTTTTATCCTCAAAATATTACCCAGAGTCATTGATTATACTTGTACTTGTGTTAATGTTCATATAGACATTTACCGAGTAGGTATATATATTGACACAGTTTGTGGGAAGCGGAGAGGGCAATAGAGTCCATCATAATCCATAAATAAGCATCGTCTATTTCACACCGAGTGTATTTCCGATTCACGTAGGCAGCGAAGATTGTAAAGTATATTGAGTATATATAGGAATTGGATATATGAAAAAGAGACCTTGGTGGACAATCCACATATTCGGATCTCTTTAATAATCTTCCTTTGTTTTAGCTGTGTAAAACGGATATAAATTTCTATCGGTAATAAAGGCAGTTGTCGGTAATGGTGATTGTAAAAATATGTAATACCCGGACGGCGTTAACGTTCAATGATCGACGATAAAAGCGTGTCTCGTCGGCAGCGTTCTCCGTCGTCATCGACGTCAAGTCGGGGCGAGCCTGTATGCAACGTGTACCTACGATCGCGAAGGAGGGTAACTCGGTCGAGAGTTTAAGCTTGCGCCAACACTTGTTCGATATTTTCAGTAACGTGGCGACGCACGCGGCGCTCTTCCGCAAGCTTTTAATCCTCCAAATTACTTCTCTATCTGTATAGATGCTGTCTCCGTCTCTTGCTCGGCAGCAGCAGCGGCGGGTGTGCCGCCGTCGCTACTCGCGACCTTGCGATATTTTTGCACCTACCAAAAATAAATTCCGCGCGCGTCTTGTAACACCCGTGACGGTTGGAGTGAGCGAGTAAGAGAGAGTGAGTGAGAGAGAGGGAGAGAGAGAGAGCGAGAGAGGGGGGGGGTAGGGAGGGAGGTAGTGGCCATTAAATTAAGTATTCGAGCGAGTTTGAAATTTTTTTTGGCTAAGCAGCTAGGACTCGAGCCGACAGCGACTTGTGGATAAAGCATGCAACGCTGCCACCTTCTTATCCCACCATCTTATCATTACGAATTACAAAATAATTGTCCACATTTACAAGAGTATCGTGTATAGGTGAATGCAGCAAAATTTCGGATATTGAGATAATAAAAAAGTTCTTACTAAAATAGTGCAGAACATGATCAATGTGAGCGAGAAGAGAAGTTGCATTAAATTGGCCGATTTGTAGATTAGATTGTGAAGGCAATGGGTCTGGCAATATCGAGGACGCAGAGTTATTAGAGTTTGCCGAAGACACTCAGGCAAGTTTAGCAAGATCAAAACGCATAAAAATAAAATGAAAATAAACAATAAATCGGAGGGAGACAGAGGTTTTACAACCGTGGACAAGCGAAAGGTCTATCTCTCTCTCCGACCGTTTTGGTTAGGACCAAAGGTAGGGTAGAGCGGGGCAAAATGGGGCAACGGGGCAAAACGGGCTTTTAAGCAAAACGTCATTTTCCAATAATTTTTGGATGTCCGAATTCACCCTATCGGATACATCAGGCTTTTCTCCCCAGTTTTGCCACCTTGTCAGATCCAAAGATTGTTGGAACATTTAATTTGCCCAAAAACCCCGTTTTGCCCCGTTGCCCCATTTTGCCCCGCTCTCCCCTACAAAGGATTTTTAATCTACCGCGTTATCATATGAGGATTATCGAGTCAAGTTGCGACATCGTTGAGAAATCTATGAATTATAAACGTAACGATTTGCTTAACCAACTTTCACTTTCCGTCTTGAACCATCGACACTTGGGGGATTCATCGCCTCTCACTGCGTATCGTCTTATAGACGCTGCGATCCACCTATTGCTTTTCCATTTAATTCGCATCTTTGTCGGCGAGCCAAAGAGAATTGTGTCATCGATCATATAATAAACGAGGGCTGGTCTTTCCCTTTTTTTTATATGATAATGTATTTTTATTTTTTAGTATTCTATTGAGACTTGGAACTGGGTGGAATTTATACTTTTTTGTAACGCATGCACGAAAAGTGCCAGGTTATGCATGGGCCGGCCGTGACAGAAGATGGCGCTTTTCGAGAAGGCGTATCGAAAATACGATAA
>JAPYZC010006037.1:0-15827 GCA_030522665.1 Ichneumoninae sp. A BG-2022a | reverse complement strand
AAAAAAAAAAAAAAAAAAAAAAAAAAAAAAAAAAAAAAAAAAAAAAAAAAAAAAAAAAAAAAAAAAAAAAAAAAAAAAAAAAATAAAAAAAAAAAAAAACAAAAAAAAAAAAAAAAAAAAAAAAAAAAAAAAAAAAAATGCAATAGATGTAAGAAGCACGTGTAAATATTTAAGGGCGATCGTTAGCGAAGAGGGTAGGATGGGGTTGTGTGGAGACGTTTAATCTGCGTTATTTATTTCGAGTAGAGAAGCGCGGGAGCGGAGCATCCGAGTCGTAATTATAGAAGGTGCCGCCGGGTGTTGGGCGACGAGAGAGGAAGGAAGAGCCGGAGAGAACGGGAAGAAAAGGACGAAGGTCTCCGGAGGTGCCGAGCTAGGTGGAGCGGGGCGAGAGGGACTGAAAAAAAGAGTTGCTCTCCGGTCTGCTCCGCTCGGTCCGGGAGTTCCCTCGGCCCGGCGAGGGCGAGAGGAGAGTCGCGTAGAGGGAGAGAGGCTCCTTCGTACTTCCCATTAGCGCACCCTTGATTACTTTTTCTCATTCCGGTATCTAAATAAATAAAATATCGGACTCGCGCCTCTTCTCGGACCGCCTCGGCGGAGTTCGCCGCTACCGCCCGGCCCTCTGCCTGCCGCTGTCGTGAACTTGTAGATAAGAGGTAATGGAGAAAGGAAAAGAAGACTTTATTTAATTACGTATCTGTTATCCTCGTCCGGGGATGGAATGTCGAGAGGCGTGAGAGAGGTTCCCTCTCGGGAGGGGTGTGGGAAAAAGAGCGCACGGATGATATAGCTGTATACAGCACTTGTGCCACTACAGTCGGCGCTTGACATCTGTGAAAAACGCGAGAAACGAGAAAAGGCGCTCGTGAATTCTTTTTAAAGAAAATAGCGAAGATTCCGGCGAAGGTTCGGCGAGGGAGGCGAGAAAGAAATAGGAAATTGAATGAGGACGGCGAGAAGGAGGAAACGAGCGATTCGCGATACTCGCTTCTTTGGCATGGACCGAACGTCAGAACTGTATCACACTTTTTTCGGGCCAAACGCACCCAGAAAAAAAATTTATTTGACGGCCACCGATCATTAAGATTAAGTAAAATATTTATTTGATTTAAATAAATATTTATTTCATTTATGTAACTATTTACTTAATTAAAATAAATATTTTACGCGATTTTAATAAACTGTGGCCGTCAAATAAATTTTTTTCTGGGTGCGTACGAATGGCTCGTGTATAATATTAAGCAATGATTCATGTTAAATAATATACTATAACTCTAATTATATATTCATTTAAATTATATATTAATGTATAATTATTAATTGATTAGACCCAGAAAAACATTTATTTCGATCAAATGAAATGACGAAGAGAAATGTTTATTTCCTTTTAACGTAATAGAGCGTTTATTAATTTCGAATATATTTATTTTTTTGATAGTATCATTCTATTATCTATTAATATTTATTTGAATCTAAGAAACAGATATTTATGGCAAATATTTTTTATTACTTATACCCATTATTACTCATCATAAAATAAAAATAAATTACTTCGTAACTGACCTGCTACCTTTTATCGTATGGGATTAATGTGACGTATGATCGACGCAGAAACGAATTTTTCGTAGAATAAGTCATTTTTACTATTAACGAAGCAATGTTTTATTATTAAATAAATAATAATAAAACCGTAAAGTCATTCAACCCTATAATTAATATTAAATGATATTCAAAAAAAATAACTAAATACGAAACAGAGAGAATTTCCAACCACTGTAGCTTTTAGCTCTTAAGTTCAAATTTTTTATTCCACATTTTCTTTTTATTCCCAGATTTTGTGTATTTAATTCTCAATAATTATTATTTATTATTATTAGGACGCTACTTAAGATGCACGTGTTTCTTTCCAGTACTACCTCTTGTGTGTGCTTTCATGTATTTTAGTGTCGGCTCTCAGGCGACGTATTCATAGAGCCTCAGGTGCAATAAATAATAATAATAATAATTTCCGACGGGTTTTTCTCGCGTGCACTCGGGCAAGAGAAACGTTCGCTTCTTGCCTCGTCCGTGCAAAGAAATTTTACTCGGTTCGTCAGTTGAATCGACTATCAGCCGTCTCACTCGCGAAACGTATGTTCAATAAAACGTAATCTCGTAGGAGGTTGCACGGTTTACACCGTCGTACCTACAGCATGCCATATCGGGTGTAATGCGCATTCGAAGACCGCACAGGAAGATAACGCGGCGAGCTATCCGCGGGCTCGTTATTATTTGGCAAACGGCGCTATACACCGCAAGATAACGATGCATTTGCTATGCGACTCAGGGACTGATCGCCTCGTGTTTCAACCGAGCCACTCTAATACTATCGCGACTCCGCGCGCCGCACGCTCTCTCCGCGAGAATAAGAGAGCCGACGGTGCGGCTATCGGTGCAACCTCGTCGCCGATCGGTATGCAAAGTCCGCTGGCCTAGACGTAAATCATACAGTCGAGTCTCGGCGATTCGACACTTTTCTTCGTTTTCTTTCCTCCCCCCCACGGCCTCTTCCTCCAATTTTCTCGCATCCGCTTCAGCCACCTTATAGGTTGCCCACAGTACCCTGCGAACCCCTCGCAGCACCCTGCTATTTCCCGCTCCAGGCCCATTATCGCACTCGCGCGAGAGGGCAAAAATAAGTCAGAGCCCCCCTCCCCCCACCCCCCGTCTCACCGGCTACGTTTACTTCGTCCTTCTTGCTCTCGTTAGATTCATGATTTTTTTATTTTTTTATTTTTTTTCGTCTTATTCTTTAAACGAGGCCCAGGCGATCGGTGTAGACTCTTAAACACCCCGATTAGCCGGCTGTCACGAGCAGTCCACCCTCGCTCCGCCTCATTCTTTTCTTTAATTCGTTTTTTTTTCTTCCTCGCCTCCTCTGACTCCTTCCTGCAGTTCTCTTCCTCTCTCGACTCTACCCCCCCCCCCACCCCCCTCCCCTCGGCCACCCGTTTATTCACCCCGTGCACCTTCTTTCCCGGACCGTCTCGCTCCTTCTCGCTGGGCGAAAGGACCTTTTTTTTCTTCATCGAGCTCGAGGTAATTAGGGTGGCATCCCTGCAGTCAGCACCCCTTCTCGCGCAGGTCGAAAGGAGAAAGTCTGCCATCCGGCCAGACCTACCCCTATCCCTGCCCTCCGCGAACCGCTCCGCGTTTTAATGAGATTTAGGTCTCCGCGAGGGGCACAGCCAGCCGGCTAAATTTTCATAACGCTCCGACGAGAAATTACACCCTCTCCTCCGTCCACTGTACACCCTTTCTGCATTCCTCATCCCTTCGTTTTAATTCCGATTTTAGCATACCTGCCTCTCAAGATGCGCTCTGCAGTCTAGGACGGTGCGGATGCACTGTCGGGACTGGCCGACCGTGCGCTGGGAGAAGGACCTACATACAGTAGAAACTCGCTTATCACACCCGAGATCAACCGAGCCTCCGCGTTATCCGAGGGACCCAAATCGTCCGAGGCATAGGTGAAACTGCCGATCATCGAAGAAAAATTATCGGAGCACTTAGTGGGTTCCACCTATGGTGGAAAGTCCCAGATTTGGCAAGTATTTTTAACATAATGTCTACGAAAAATTGGTATAAACCCGGTAATATCTCTCAAGCGATATAGTAATATTTAGTAGAAACTTCTCTCAGTGTAAGAAGTACTGGATTTATAAGAATTTTTTGTATAAATGAAGAATTTTTTGTACAAATGAAGAGTTTTTTGTACAAATGAAGAGTTTTTTGTACAAATTATGAATTTTTTGTATAAATTAAGGATTTTTGGTATATATTATGGTAACATTTCTTGGAATAGCTGGGACTTTCTGCCATACGTGGCACCCTTATTGCCTACTACTATGACCGATGGTAAGTTTTTTTTTTATTGACCGGTAGTTTTTACCAGATCCTTCTCACTCACACAGTCCTCTCATAACATTTTAGAATTTTCCAGTGTCTTCACGATTTTTTTTTTACTTTTTTTGGAATCGAGCACAGGTTCAGACTACAGAATTACATGAACAGAAGATGAGATGCGACAGCGCATTTATGAGTGGAATCTCTCGATTTGTTCGTAATTCGCGGTTACCGAAATACCTCGTTTGGATTTTTGCTTTTTTTGTTGTTTTTTTGTCAACTCATTTTTTAGTCCCTTTTTTGGCAATAAACACAGGTTGGGACTGCAGAACTACAGAATGCTGAATGCGAGACAACGAGGACGATGAGATGACACAGGGCATTCGTGTTTCGTTGCGGCGTTGCAACGGGGCATCCTGCCGGAATGTTACCGAAGAGCATTCCGGGCTCTCTTCGCCTCGTTCGCGTTCCCTCGTCCCGTATTCAACGGGGTACGCGTTAGACGTCACCGTGGAACGGTATTTACTAACGCTAACTCGACCACCTCGCCAAATTTGTTTCGCAAAGGTTTGCGGTCCGTCTTACGGAATTCGAGGGAGAAACGTGAGACCAGAAACTCGGCCGACGATTTTTGGCCCGAACGTTTCGAGATCGTTGAAAATTTGTATCCCCACGACTTTCAAGAGCAACTTTTATCCTGTGTTCACGCGACTCCCAACTTTTATCCCGTATTCACGTGACTCGAAACTTTTGTCTCGAACTTTTATCTCATATTCAAGTGACTCGAAACTTTTGTCTGGCACTTTTATCTTGCATTCAAGTGACTCGAAATTTTTATCAAAAAATTTCATCTTGTATTCAAGACACTCGAAATTTGTATCTAAAACTTTCATCTTGCATTCAAGTGACTCGAAATTTTTATCTAAAACTTTTATCCTGTATTCAAGTGACTCGACATTTTTATCTAAAACTTTCATCTTGTATTCAAGTGAGTCGAAATTTTTATCTAAAACTTTCATCTTGCATTCAAGTGACTCGAAATTTTTATCTAAAACTTTCGTCTTGCATTCAAGTGACTCGAAATTTGTATCTAAATCTTTCATCTTGCATTCAAGTGACTCGAAACTTTTATCTAAAACTTTCGTCTTGCATTCAAGTGTCTCGACATTTTTACCTCGAACCTTCCAATTACGTCAACTGCAACGACCGCATGACTCGCAATGAAAATTGCAAAAAAATGCGTGGTAAAATTCCGGAATACGTGAGTTCACGCATGCGCGCACGCGTGTGCGAGCAAACAATACAGTCTCGACAGGAGCAGGCAAGCCGCGTGTCCATGCATAATTCAGATAGTCGCGCAGCCCCGCGAGCATCCGCGTGTGGAGAACGCCCTTCTACATCTACTCGGTTACTGTACGTGGTGCACAGATATAGTCGAGCGCGCTATTCCTAGTCTATACCTGTATATAGCGCGGAATACTGAGCGCGTAACCGAGAGCAGCGCGAATTCTCTCTTCCGTTCCGACTGCTCGACTCGCAGTAAATACGTAATCAGACATCGCTGTATCGCGAACGATTCTACACGTGTGTGCATACCAGCCGAGTGTAGACTGCATATCTGTGGCTCGTCGTGCACGACCTCCCGCAAACCCCGCAGTTCTATCCCGTCTGCCACTGCACGGACACTCTTTTCCCTGCCTCTCACCCCTTGCCGAGCGTCTCTCGCCCCTTTTGTACCACGTACCGCGGCTCCTCCAACACACGTCTTCCATTTCGCCCGGCTTCACTTATTTGCCATCCCATTTTCCCGACACACGTATACGCTTACCGATACAAGCTTTACACCGCCATCTCGTCGGGAGCCGGGGAGAAGGAACGGGGAGAGAAGTAGAATCATAAAACGCGTATGAGATCCTTGCCTTTGGCCCCGTGTCGCCCGTGCTGTTCTGACACTGGCGCGGTACCGCAATGCGACACGTTACCGACAGAGCAGCCATTGAGATTAATTGCAATTATTGCAGTTATCGTAATGCCATTTTTCGTCAAAGGACCACATGCGGGTTTTTCAATTTTTTTGTTATTTGTACTTGTTATTAGTATTATTATTGTTAGGTTAATTGGGCAGTGGTCGATGTAGAAAAATGTCCACTCACATACGCTATGAATGCCGATATTTCGGAAATATAGCATATGGAAGTGATTTAGGATTTTCGGATTTTACTCCCGTATATTCTGTCAATTTTTCAAATTTCTAAAAAGGCACCAGTTTTGCGTTTTCTGTGTGGAAACGGGTCACCTGAAGCGAATGGCGGTGGCAGAAATTCGATATCTCGAAAAAAAATATTTGGCCATTTTGAAAGTGGAAAAATAACAAGGGCCCTTACCATTTTTTCGACGAAAATGGTATTTTTGAAAACAAATTTTTTGAATTTTTTCGTCAATGTAATCCGTTGGGAAATATGCCACTTTCAAGCGCTGTCGAGGTGACATTTTGACAGTTGACAGATTGTAAAACAACACACTCTCGAAATCGAGCGACCATTGGGAACCCATGGATGTTCTTCGAACTTTATTATATATCATTATTATTATCAGTATTATTAGCATTATTATTATTATTATTATTAATATTATTATTATTATAATAATTATTATCATCATTATTATTATTTAATTCTTTTTTTGCAAAAGGAAATTCCATCATTCCCGTAAGTTCCTTTCCGTCCATCGCGTCTTTTCTTCTTGTACCTCCGGAGGGTTATCTCATCGGCCGGGTTAATGGCGCAGGAGACTCGGGGAATATTTCATACCCAGTCAGCTAGCCGGCAAGCAGAGGCAGAGCAGCATATTATACTGTATAGGTATTACTGTCGCGCGCCTGTGTGTGTGTGTGTGTGTGTGTGTATGCGTGTGTGCGTTCGTGTAAAGTACGTAGGAGCTTTTCGAGCGTCGCGTCACAAGGCTCACGAAGCTCCCGCCGGGTTATCCCGGGGTATATGCGCGCGCCAAGAGTATCTGGACTTATGACGGAAACAATTTAGGGGCTTTGGGGAAGGTTGCGCTCGGAGGGACGGCGCTCATGCTGGCCCGGCGGGCTCTCGCTTTGGCGTATACCGGCACCGGGGTCCCGGTCCTCTCTCCGTGCATGTGCGAAGAGATGAGAAGCGAGAGCCGAGAAGAGACACGACGGAGGATCCGCCGGGGTTCGCCCGAGGTGCGGAGGGAGCTAAGCCGCAATAAGTCGAGGGATGAGCGGGAGATGTGGCCGAATCGTACCTCGCATACTGATACCGCTTTACTCCTGCTGCTTCTCCCTGCTAAAGCATCAGCAACGAGCTCCTCGCACCGCTGTACGCCGAAGAAGCGGAAAATTCCTTTCCCAATTTCCGGACCGGGCGGGCAACGGGGGAGGGCTTGAAATACATCTTTCGCGTTAAAATCTAAATATATTAGCGATATTGAATTTAGGGTGGAAGAATAGCAATGGTATTTGGAGATTCGTCATAGAGTTTGGACAGAGCCGAACGGGACGAATTGGGAAATCGACAGGAACGGGCTGTCCACTTTGCGCTTCATTTCCTGCCTTATCCTATAAAAATTTTATAAAAAATAAAAATAAAAAAAAAAAAAAAAAAAAAAACAGTTGACCAAAAAAAAATTGACCAAAAAAACTACATCAATTAACTATCGTTTTTTCTTCCAGAAAATGTTTCTTGTGCCATGACCGACATTTTTTGTCGGGGTCACAAATGTGGTCAAAACAGCAAAAAACATCTGTCTAGTTGGGACTTGACCGTCATTTTTTTAAGTCACAAATTTGGTCAACTTTTTAGCACTCTAGGTTGGGTCCAAACGAATTTTCTACCCCTCCTTGACTTCGTAAACATTCGTATTTTCATTTTTTTAATCAATTAATTCATCAATGAAACTATAGTATAAAATTAACGCAAAATTATTTTTCTTCTGTCTAGCGAGATTGGTACATTGTTAATTTTTAAGTTACTGTGCAGTTATTTTCGGACCGGTCAATTGACGGTCACGTGACAGTCAATAGACAAAAAAAATGACCGGTCACGAAATCGACGGCCATCTCTACATCGTCTACATCGCTGACACCAACGAGACGACGAATGAGCGTTCTGTCCTTGGAGGGATCTGGCTGCCGAGTCGCAGAAATGAGTAGGGTGGAAGTGGTGAAAATGGCTCGGTCCATGTATCATTGATTTACGTGGTAATCGAAGCCAGATGCCCCACTTTACGGGAAGAGGCTCGGGCACGGCTCAGAATACGACTCGGAACTGGGCTGGATGAGTGGCTAAGGATCATCCCATATTCTCGTCCACATTACCGCTTGGCAACATCGACCGAACCTCCCCGGTAAAAATTTCAGAGCGTTACATCCGGGCGTGACGAGGCCTCGTTAGGATCCTATCAAGCCTTTTCCGGATCTCATCAGAGGCTGATTCGACCCTTTAAAATTTCCACCACTTGCAAGACTCGAATCGACGCCCGAGAACCGTAACAGATTCAATCAAGCCCACCCAAGCACTGATTATGATAAGAACTTTCTCTTCTGGCGATTCACGCTCTTCACAACTCTCACAAGCCGTATTTTGAATCGTCCTTTGAATAAGCCTCTTTTCGCTCCTATTTATTTTCACCCCTAAGAGGTAAGGTAAGCGGCCCAGTTTCCGTCATCTTCAATTGTTAAAGGGGAAATTTATGAAATATATACGTATCGCGGCATTAATGAAGGGTAAACCACTCTTCAATATGCCGTCAATTTCGTTTGTATTTAACATAGGGTAGAGCGGGGTAAAACGGGTCAATGAGCAAAACGCAAGTTTCCAATCATTTGTGGATATCCCATTTTGCCCCATTGTCCCATCCAAAAATAATTGGAATATGGCGTTTTGCCCCACTCTCCCATTTTGCCCCACCGTCTCGTTTTGCCCCGCTCTTCCCTATACTGTATTTATTATTAGTATATATTGCGATTAATGGCGGTAACTGGGACAGCGACGGAAACTGGCCATTTACCTTTAAAAAAATGTTCTCTTTGAAGGAAAGAACGCTTTTCATTTTATAAAATAGATACGTATCGCGACATTAATCAGGAGTACACCGCTCTTCAACATGCCGTCAATTTCGTTTGTATTTAACGTATACTATATTTATTATTATTACATATTGCAATTAACGGAGGTAACTGGGCCAGCGGCGGAAACTGGACGTTCACCTTAAAAAAAAGTTCTCTTTCGATGAAAAAACGGAGACTTGTTGCGACTAAGCGCCATTGAAATTTCTCGGTTACCCCGAGGTTCGGCCTTTATTTCCCATTCCCATCGCACTTATCGTCCCGGGAGAGCGCGACGTTGGTGCGCAAAGGGTTCGGACTTATCGCGGTTGGAAAGAGAGATGGACGGAGTGGGTGGTATAGGAGCTGCGGTGGAAGGGCGTCACGGCGAGTGAAGACGGACGTCGCGACGCAGCCATAAATCCCAGGCTTACCCACCGACCAGGAGAACTCCGGGAGACTCTCGCCGGCGAAAGAGACGGGGGGGAATGGGAACAATCTCCCAACGTGGCCTGGGACCAGGGGGAGGAAGAGAGAGATCTGAACTCCGCCGTCGCGGGAGGCTAACTCTCGGCAGGACGGACCCGGGCGCGAGCTACCGCGACAACTTTGATTATACTACTCTCAGGGTTTTATGGGACTTGCCCGCCGTTTCCTCGATCTTTCCCTCCGTGGCCTTTCTCGGCTCTCGAGGGTTTCACCCAGCGATTCCTAGGTAAAACACCTACGGGGAAGCAACACGCGCCCGGCCGCGTCCCAACACCGCACACAACCACCTGGAGTTCAGCCTCGCAGCCGCGAATCCTCGCCGCGAGCACTCCTGAAACAGGTAAAAGATTGAGTCGCTCCACCAAATTTTCCCGACCACTATGCCTCACCGAGTAGCGAGTATATACACTCCAACGCCATCAGAACTTTCCACGAAGTAGCTCGCTAAGAGAACCGAGGGAGAAAGGAGCCTTCGCTCGCTTTATTGCTAGAGAGTTTACTCGAAACCGTCGCGAACAATTCCGCGGGTTACTTGCACTTTGGTGCGGATACTTTTTTTTCTGAAGGCTACTTTCCGTGTGCGTTCCGTGAAGGGTGGAACGGTGGGATGGAGAAATATGTTGCTTTATCTGCAAAAGCTGCGCCCGAGAGCAACCTAGGCTGTGTACATGCTTGCCAGTTTAATTGGGTCCGCCTATCATATTTATTAGTTTTTTAAATTTTAGTTTTTTAAATTTTAATTTTAGTTTTTAAAATTTTAATTTTAGTTTTTAAAATTTTAATTTTAATTTTTTAAATTTTAATTTTTTAAATTTTAATTTTAGTTTTTTTGCATTATTTTTTTTGCCATCAGAACTTTCCTCAAAGTAGCTCGCTAAGAGAACCGAGGGAGAAAGAAGCCTTCGCTGGCTTTATTGCTAGAGAGTTTACTCGAAACCGTCACGAACAATTCCGCGGGTTACTTGCACCCAGAAAAAAAATTTATCTGACAACCACCATCTATTTGGTTTAAGTAAAATATCTATTTGATTTAAATAAATGTTTATTTCATTTAAGTAACTATTTACTTAATTTAAATAAATATTTATTTAAATCAAATAAATATTTAACTTAATCCAAATAAACGGTGGGCGTCAAATAAATTATTTTTCTGGGTGTGCACTTTGATGCGGATACTTTTTTTTCTGAAGACTACTTTCCGTGCGCGTTTCGTGAAGGGTGAAACGGTGAGATGGAGAAATATGTTGCTTTATCTGCAGGCCCGAGAGCATCCTAGTCTGTGTACACGCTCGCCAGTTTAATTAGGTCGGCCTATCATATTTATTAGTTTTTTAAATTTTAATTTTAGTTTTTTTTTTTTCATTATTTTTTTGCGGACGCTGACTCGTAAGGTAAGTACCCAGCAGCACGTACCTCTGTCGTACCTCGACTACTGCTGGAGGAGAGAACGAACGGAGCTCCGCAGTCGGGGAAAAAGGGGAGAGGAAGAGGAAAAAAAAGTGAGAAGGAAAGAGGCAATTTCGCGAGCGTTTTTAACCGTAGACTAATTTCCTGGACGCTCAGGCAGCCGGGCACAAAGTTACCGGTGATGTACTCGCCCCCAGAGTCAGTCCAACTCCCGCACCATCACCTGCCTCGCTAAGCTGCAATGCCTGTAGCTAGTTTCGTTCGTAATAATAATAATGGCAGTAGGAACTACAGTAGTGTGTACCCAGACGCAGACAATAAACCCGGAATGAGAGTCAGGATGGGGAGAGAGAAAAAAAAATGAACGGGCGGAGAGAAAGAAAACACGGAGAAATAGCGACGGCGGAAAATTATGAACACTTGCCTCTCGCCGCATTATGGAACAAATTAAAAAGTAATTATAACAACCGGGCGGTGGATCATCCTGCGGAGCTATTATCATAGCTCGCTGGGCAACTTCGATCTAGTCCCGAAGGATAATCAAAGAGTTGGATCGCATCTCTCGCGAAAATATTTCCTCGAAATTTATCTCGAAGTATCTTAAATTTTTTTGAAAATGTCTTATATTTTCTTGAAAATATTTCACATTTTTCTGAACATATATGTGAAAGTTATAGTTGAATGTCTAAAAATTGTAACATCAATTTATAGATTATATTATGTAATATGATTGATCGATAATTTATCTGGAAGTATCTTACATCTTTCTGAAAATGTCTTATATTTTCCTGAAAATATTTCACATTTTTCTGAACATATATGTGAAAGTTATAGTTGAATATCTAAAAATGATAACATAAATTTATAGATTATATTATGTAATATGATTGATCGATAATTGACTGACTAATCGTTAATTAATCAAGCAGGTGGTAACTTGGAATATCGATTACTGCACCGCGATTAACCGACCTACCGACGAGATCTTGACCAATTATCATCGACAACGTCGAATCAGCTTACGACTCTCCAATTTCGTTGAATTCGCGTTCAAAGTTGCGACATCTGTGCAAACTATTCTGACGCAGCTGTGATCACACATGATGACCGAGCCGTCGTATAGCGGTAAACATCCCGAATACGCTTCGAAAAAAAAAAAAAGTAAAATCGTGCCATCGACGCGAAATTACGTTTTCCCGGATGTGTTTCATTATAGATTTTCGATAGGCCGGGGCCGTTTGCCCCAACTTTTATCCCGGCATTATAAAAAAAAAATCACAATAAAAGCCCATCGGTCGTACGAAACACGCGAGGATGAGCCCGCTATATTCAAAATTACTGGCCATCGTTCTGTCATCCGTTCGTCAGTCCATTTACTCTCCCGACTTTTATAACACCCCCGTAAAAAAAAGTACACCAAAGCCGTGTGTGTCTACCGGGGAGGTGGTACAAAAAAAAAGGGAAAGAAAAGAGCAGGAAAAAATATTATCGAAGCCCCGAATGAAATCCCGTCGACGCGACGAAGCCCAGGGTTAAATCCTCGCGTGTGTCCGCAGACTCTCGTATAGTATGAGAACGTATGCTCGGTAGACGACAACGATGATGACGGTATACCCCGGCAGATCCTCACGGGACGTTCGAGACTTACGCGACAGGGGATGAAACGCGCTTTGCGGTATTCCGTACGAGGATCCTAGAATTCCGGTACCGTATTTATATATATATATATATATAATATATACACATAGTGTGTATACTGTATGGACGTATAGATGGGTGGAGAGTGGAATGAGAGGGGCGGGGAGTGGGGCGACTGGTTCCTCGTGAGCTCGATTTAATAATCCGTGAGTGGTAAATTAAAATGATAGACGTCACGCCGACTGGCGGCCACTGAGAGCCCATCAATTAATGTGGGGATTGGCTACTGGGTTTGAGGCCGGGGGGAACGAGGTAACCCACGGGAGAGGGGCCGCGCCATCGGGAGAGAGGGCCTACTTCATTTGACTATAAATAAATAATCGTCGATCGCGGCCTTCCGAGAGGTAGAATACTATAGTATGGCGGAGGGGTAGGTTGAGAGAGTGGTACACGTGGGCGCGAGATGTCACTCGACGTCGCCTGGGCGCTTCGCTCCTGGCACGGAAGATGGAAGAGGAGTAAATCGAGGAGAAAGAGTGGATGGAATCGAGCCTCGGAATAGAGCTGGCACCACCGAAGATTGGGGGTAATCTGGTTCACCAAAAAAAAAACGTTTCGGACATGTCTTTTTTTTATTGCTCATCTTTGGTGGTAAAATAATCGGTTACTTTACCGATAATTCGAATAAATTATATGTTGCCAATCGTTAAAACTGTTTATTTTAATTTTAGTTTGTAACGAGATGAACAAACTTAAAAGTCCTTATTTTTGGGTGCAATTTCATCGGGTGATGTTTTTAATTTTTAAACACAATACTCGTATTTGTTTATTTATTGTTTAATTCGTGGATAAATAACTATCGGTAATATATCGTTTGTAGCCGGGCTTAATTAGGCAACAATTTTTTTACTGTAATTAATTTACTGAACCAATCATTTTTATGCTGGAAATCGTTAAAACTTTTTATTTTTATTTGTAGTCAAGGTGAAAAACAAAGCTTCCTCTATGGGGAAGCGAACATAAAAAAATCTTTATTTTTGGGTGAAATTTCAACAGATAATATTTATCACTTTTTAACGAAATATTTATATTTTTTATCTATTTTATGCTACCATATAAAATTTCTTGCTGCGCCAACGATTTGTTTTGCTACATTGGAACAACCATTTTCTTTTTATAGTAACAAGGCAATTTTTCTCCGTCCTGTATGTTTTTAATATCGTGACCCGGATTACCCGAATTTTCTGTACGCCGTAGAGGAAGTGTACAACGTCAAGTGCAGAAGGACCGCAGAGAAACGGGAGATACGAGTGAAGTAGGAGGATGGCTCTAAAATATTAACGCTGTCTCGTGGACGTCACATACGTTACCCTTCTCTCTGGTCCCGGTCCCTTCCGTGCACATCCGAACATGGGGACCGAGAGAATCCCTGAAGCTCCAGACTGTGAAGACTACCCGTTCTATGGAGTCTCCACAATTTTACATTTATTCATTCGATACCGGCTGCTCCGAGACATTGCTGTTTCGCGAGAAAGCTTCCCCGGAATGTCCTCTATATACGCCCCGTATGTATCGAATCCATACTTCAATTCGATACACATATCGAATACATACTTCAATTCGATACACGTATCGTCGACGAAACTATTTGAGTACCAAACATTTTTGGATTATTAAACTATTTTCATAGATTTTTATATTCAAGAAAACTTTCTTGTCCAAGAGCATCGACAATTAATTCCTCATGTCAATTCAATAGTTTTCTTCGTTGAGAATACCTTTCGTTGACAAAAGAAAATTATAAAATCAACTTGACAAGCTCGTTAAATTGACTAAAAAAATTTTAAGGAAAACAATTGCGGGTCTGCTTCGACAAGAATTTTTTCTTATATTTGCAAATCATCTTTGCCGTCAATTTTCAGCATCCGCGATGCTTGCAATTATGGCCAATCAACACGCCGCACGCGGTGTTCTCGGTATGTGGATGCGGCCCGAAGTTGAAAATAGAAGCACAAAAAAAAACACATCGAGGCAACGAGCAAAAACTACGTTTCGAACGCACGCGATTATCAAACTAATTCACAGTTTCATTAGTAATATTGTGGTCGTACACCTCAAAAAAGATTTTAATATTTAACAAAACTTTCTTGTCCAAGAACACGGACAATTAATTTCGTATGTCGATTCAATAATTTTCTTCGTTAAAAATACCGTTCGTTAACACAATAAAATTATAAAATGAACTTGACAACCTCGTTAAACAGCCTAAAAAAAAATGTTTAAGAAAAACAACTGCGATCTGCTCGGACAAGAATTTTTTCTTATATTTGCAAATCATCTTTGCCGTCAATTTTCAGCATTCGCGATGCTTGCAATTATGGCCAATCAACACGCCACACGCGGTGTTCTCGGTATGTGGATGCGGCCCGAAGTTAAAAATAGAAACACAAAAAAAAAACACATCGAGGCAACGAGCAAAAACTACGTTTCGAACGCACGCGATAATTAAAAGCATAACGACGCGCTAGATATGTGACATCCATAGTTATTCAGAGATGGTGTCGCTGTTGGGGCGTTACATGGTAGCAAAAAGCTACCGACGAGCGCGGCGCACAGTGGTCTCTCGTCCGTGTGACACACGGCCCGGAAATATTTGGCAGCTGATACGGGCTGGTATACCTCCGGTTGGTAATTAAAAATGTCTCCCGACCCCTCGTCGAGCGTCCGGCATCCCGCAGCCGCTGCACCGAACTCGCGGTTCCCGCTCTTTCTGCTCCCTCGTCGGGATCCGGACCGAGCGAGAGCTGTCTAACAGGAATGCATCGCGGTACTAATGAAAAGCCTCATCGGCGTGCGTGACACGCTAACGAGAATGAGAAAAGAGACGACGGGCACTGTGCGCGGTAGCCCCGACTCGCTCAGGGTGAACGTTGCACGGTATAAAACCACGACTGCAGCTCTGACAGCGGGAATTGAAAATTCCCGAAGAGGGAAGGAAAAATCGCGAGCGTACGTAATGCCGAAATCACGTCGAGACTTCACTCGGGAAGAGGACACTGAAAAATGCAATTTTTACGGCGAAGTAACCGGAGCGAAATGCCCCCGAAGAATCACTTCCGGCGGAAATTTTTGAACCGCCAGAGATGCATAAACGTGTAAAGAACGGATTTTTGTCTAAAAGACATGATGACGTTGAGAAGAAAATTATAATTATTTTGCTATTTATTTTCTTTTTAATAATATAATATAATATAATATAATATAATATAATATAATATAATATAATATAATATAATATAATATAATATAATATAATATAATATAATATAAT
>JAPYZC010006031.1:0-12715 GCA_030522665.1 Ichneumoninae sp. A BG-2022a | reverse complement strand
TATTCGTTCATAAACTAAATATTCGTTCATAAACTAAATATTCGTTCATAAACTAAATATTCGTTCATAAACTAAATATTCGTTCATAAACTAAATATTTTCTTCGTCACCCGCGACCGCAGCTTAGTTGATATTACCAAACCTTTTTATCGGTGTAGTGCCCACTATAAAGTTGAGCTACTACACCGTACCGTACCGACTAAGTAGACCGTTTACAGAGATTAAATTCTGCAATCGAACGGAAGTGACTTCATACCGGAAGTGATGTATTTCTGGTGTGACATCACTTCCAGTCGACTATCTACACTTTCAAATCGGGAGGGACGTATTTCCGCTATGACGTCACTTCCTATTAAAAAAAACCTAGGTTTTCAAACCGGAAGTTACGTATTTCCGGTAAATCTCAGGAAATCTACATTTCCGGTTTCTAAACACACATACACACGGACAAAGGCGTCCAGGCCAGAGTACAGAAATAACACGGCATCCGGACGGGATGCCGTCTTATCCCGACGCCGTCGGGAGTAAAGGATTTTCCATTAGGTTTTGTCGTCTCGCACTCTACCCGCTTCCATCCTCTATCTCGCACTCCACCCCCCCCCCCGCCCCCCTATCTACCCAACCTATATCCACCCATGCACACCTACGCCGTGCCGTATCATTGAGTTTTCCGAGTCTCGAGAGAAGAGGAGTCCACTCGATGCCCCGGACGCCGTGCGAGCTCGTTCCTCCGTCCGTGGTGCCTTTTATACCTGGTGACGATTCTCCAGTCACCCACTCGTACACACCCGCGACCAACCCGCGCAGACTTCCCTCGATCACCTTTCGTTCTCGCTATCCATTTACCTACCCCTCACCGTCCTCCATTCCCGGGGCATTCCTGGATCTCTTTCTTTTCCTTTCTCTTCGCTTCGCCGTCTCCTCAAACGCAAACTCGTCGACGTCCGTCCGCGTCGCTTCTTCCGATTTCCCGCAGTTGCGGGGACCTCGGGACGCTTCCGGTGAGCGGGGAACGCGTAGGGGAAACCGGGGCAAAATGGCACAGTGGGGCAAAATGGGGCAGTGAGGGCAAAAGTCAATTTTCCAATAATTTTTGGATGCCCCATTTTGTCCCAACTATACATCCGGATCTTCAAACCCGTTATGCCCCACCTACCACCATCGACACCATCAAACACCCAGAAAAAAAATTTATTTGACAGACACCGTTTATTTGGTTTAAGTACAATATTTATTTGATTTAAATAGATATTTATGCCATTTAAGTGACTATTTACTTAATTTAAATAAATATTTATTTCATTTAAGTGAGTACAATGTAAAAATAAATTGCAATTTGCTGACATTACTCATATTAATTAAACATTAATGTACTTTGCTTGTAAAGTAAAAATACCAGATATTAAAATTACAAATCTTTTGCTGCAAAATTTATAAAAATCTTCATGAAAAATACGAATTTTATTGTAAATTGCATTGCAATTGTAACGCACATGTATTTGAAATTTCAGAAACGGTTTATGTAAAAAAGCTTCCAATACTGTTAATTAATTTTCAAACACAAATTTTTTACAGCGTATTTATTTAATTTAAATAAATATTTATTGAAATCAAATAAATATTTATTGAAATCAAATAAATATTTCACTTAAAATAAATAATCGGTGGCCATCAAATACATTTTTTTTCTGGGTGAAAGTTATTCGAGAATTGCGTTTTGTCTCATTATCCCGTTTTGCCCTACGTGGTTACGGGGACGACGAGAGGAACTCCGCACGATAGATCCATTTTGTCCCAACGATAGATCCGGATTTTAAAACCCGTTTTGCCCCGGTGTGCCATTTTGCCCCACCCTCCCCTAAATCGAAAGTGGCGCGGATTGGGTCGACGGTCCAAGAAAGACTTCGCCGCACAGCCGCGCGCTCGCATCGTCTCGACCGTGGAAGAGGCGTGTTTGGGCCTTAAAACGAAATTGAATTTCCCCGCAGCGAATAGCACCCTCCATCCCGCTCGCTCGCACTCGCGACTCCCTCCGCGGCTTCTAATTCGAATCCGGGGGGGGGGGGGGGGGGGGGGGGGCGACGCATATCGCGCGCCACCGAGTTTATCTCCGATTTATCCGAACGCCTGCAAACTCTCTCATCCGCTCGTCTCTTACCCGGAGGGTAAGCGAGTCTCCTCGCCCCGGCGAGTCACTCCACCCACCCGCGACCCACTCGAATCAAGGGCATAGACACCCGGAGATTCGACGACTGTAAACCAAGCGCTCGCGACCCCGCACACTGCCCGCTGTGGAGCGGGAGGAGCGGTGAAAATAGCGTGAAAACCGAATTTTGCATATTTTTTTTTTTTTTCTGGGATAGCTAGAACTAAGGTAAAGGACCCAGTTTATGACACTTCTGGGCAGCTTTCACACTTTAAGCGTGTAAAATTATAGGGATAAACGAAGAGGACCAAGAGTCGCACACTGAGAAAAAGAATAGTATTTTCTACTATACCAATAGTTCCCAAGGGGAACGTCTGTATAGATAGTTTTTGATAGTATATATTCAATTGGTTAAATTATAATGATTGTTGCAACCATGATTTTTTGTCACTGTCGTAAGTATAAAATGTAAACGTTCCCCCTGGAAACTATTTTTTATGGTGTAAAGTCAGTATTGTTGCTTTTACTATGTTATTTTTTCTCAATGTGAGTAACGAGATTTGCGCAGATTTGGGTTTTTTTTGACAGCTAGAACTATGTCATTGCGCTGAAAAAAAATTACATAGTAAAAGCAACAATACTGACTTTTTTCCATAAAAAATAGTTCCTAGGGGGAACGTCTATATAGATGGTTTTTGATAGTATATATTCAATTGGTTACATTATAATTATCGTTGCAACTATAATTCTTTGTCAGTGTCGTAACTATAAAATATAAACGTTCCCCCTGGGGACTATTTTTTATGGTATAAAGTCAATATATGATGCTTTTACTATGTTATTTTTTCTCAGTGTGAAAAACGAGATTTGCGCAGATTAGTTTTTTTTTTTTTGGTCAGCTAGAACTATGTCATTGGGCTGAGAAAAAATTCATTGTAAATCAATGATATATGGACCGGGCCATATTCCCTAATTTTACCCTAACTAATTTATTTACTTGATACGGGGACAACAGAATATTTTGTTGTTTCAGAAAAAAACAATTGCTGCCTTCATAATAAATTATGAACTATACACATTTTTCAACATTCCGAGAAATTCCTATCGCAATCAGTATGATTCTACTTCACTGTCATAATTTAATTTTTCCTGTATTACGCTCGAGCGTTGCTCACCGGCACGGTTGCCGCCAGCGGATTTTACCCCCTCGTCACAGGACTTATGCCGGCTGATCACGAATCCACCACCTAGCTGAATCCTCCTGAGATATTCCTGGCTGAATATTTCATGCGAAAACGTGGATCTGAAGTGTCCTCAGTTTCCATTAAATTAAACAAATTTAAACGGTTAGTGATTAACGATCGATAGTATTATACGATAGTAAGTCCATACGTTTGCAGCTTTCTGGCCCAATATCTCATACATTGAAAGAGCTGGAGTTCAATTCTAATTGCGAATTCAATTAATTATTGGAATTCCGAAGATATGAAAATTACATGAATATCTGAAAATTTTTTAATTTAATAAAAACATAGCTGTATGTAGAAACTAAAAAGTTGACTAAAAAGATAAAGAAATACCAATACCTCTCGATACTTCTCGGCTTCCACGGCAACTTTATTAAATCGTTGGGAAGTTGGGAATCGCGCACCCAGAAAAAAATGTATGTGCTGGCCACTGTTTATTTGATTTAATAAAAATATTTATTTGATGTAAATACATATTTATTTAAATGAAGTAAATAGTTACTTAAATTAAATAAATATTTATTTAAATAAAAAAAAAGTTTCCTTAAACCAAATAAATGGTGGCTGTCAAATAAATTATTTTTCTGGGTGCGGAAATCGGCATATTTTTTCGAACTATCTGTATACGGGTAATATGGGTTCTTTACCATGGTTACAACGCGACCGAGATATTTTACGAGAGGAAATTCGAGGCAAACATGAAAATTCGTGATCCGAGTTTATGTCGATAGCAGATACGAAGTAGTACCGAATAACAAATATAATCTGTGGATAAAGGCGTTATTATCAGTTGCGATATATGGGACTATATACCATATTATAGAATGTAGAATATTTTCCATGCATGCTGCATCTCATCGACGTACAGCAAACATCGTTTTTCCAATATAGTTGCACCCGATGAAAAATTCACCTCAGCGACAGCACTCATCGTTTTATAAAGACCGTATCCATTCATCACATATGCATTCGCCACTACTATTATCAGATATATTGAAATTATGTAAACCGTTTTGTAGATTAACTAGCCGGAGTTTAATATTTCCTGATAAGCGAGCGAATTATGAATTCATTCCTCGGTTAATTCGTTAGTCGGCTGCGAGCGTGTGGTTTAATATTCAACGATCTCCCGGCCGTTCGATGGTTTATTCAACTTTTTTTTTTCAACACTTGCGAATGCCTCCACGAATGGTAAATCGGATCGTAAAGGTACGGAAAGCGTTTCATACGCTTCGTGTTCAAATATAACAGCGCATATGATATCGGCTGTTGAGAAGCAGAAGGGCGTAGCTCGTACAATGTTACGAGTTGAATAGTTTGGAATGCTATTTAATTATATATAAATATATTAACTGTATAATAAATATTGTAAGTTTTTGCTCCTCAGTTCTATCGGTAAACCAAACCGTATCCGCACTTCATTATATCTTTACGCATTGATGATTTTTATTCTCCACTACACGGTGATAAAAAAATACGGTTTAATCAACTAAATTGTAAAAAATGTCTGCATCGAAATTAATGTACTTGTATTGGAAGGTTTTATGCATAACCTAGTATATTAAATTTAATATACAAATGTTGTGTAAAATGAATATACGGTAAATAAAAAATAATAAAAAAGTGGTATTTAAAAAAAAAGTACTTTAATAGTACTAAATGTATTTAAAAATTACTTTAAAACTACTATAATTTTACATAATATTTGTACTTTAAATTTAATATACGGGTTTATGCATAAAAGCTTCCAATATCGGTACATCAAATTTACAATATTTTTTTAACAGTGTAAGATTCGGGCAGGGACGTTCAACTAAATATTTTATTGGTACAGGTAAAAAATGTGTTATTTCAACAATTTATTTGATGATTTCACCAGAATATTTTCGAGTCATTAAAATATTTTGTTCGACCGACTAATTATTTATTTGAACGTCCCTGCCCGAATCTTAGTTGATTCAACTGTACTTTTTTATCGGTGCACGCTATGATTTCTCACTATTGTATACAACTGTAAAAAGAGCATATCTCGAATATTCAATAAATAAATAAATATATGTAAATCGCGCGAGGTGGATATATTTAAATGTTGAAACTCACCAATGAGCTTGCCGAACTGCGCCGGTGGTCTCCACTCGGGATAGTGTCTTGGAAATCTCGCTCTTGACCAGTAAGTCCTCAGAATCACTTTGTACAGAGCCAATTTGTCCTGGCGATCCTGGGCCCCTGGACCGCACTGACCAGCCGCCCGATGCGTGCAGAGTTGAACGGCGACGAGCAATAAGAGCGAGAGTCGGAAGGACTGACTCAACCACGCGACGACTGACATCTGTAAAAAAATAATAATAATAATTCGATAACACTAAAAATTCTGTGACCAGGATAGAAATAGTCTCATTAAGTGGAAGTGAAATATCGCAGTCGGTAATGAAAACTGTAATGAACGTTTCTGACGGGTACGAATTTTTTTGAGGAAAAAGCAAATTCAAAAAAAAAATTGGTCATACAAAGACCAATTTTTTTCACCCTACATCGACGCTTTTCTGAATTTAAATGTTTCACCAAAATATCACTTTTATCCATTTTTACACCTTAATATCTTTTGATAAAAAAATATCTTATGACGAAGTTGTTTTCGAGAATATTTCTTCGGGACGCCGTTCGTCGAATTACTTTCGGAATTTTTTGACTAATATTGATGATGTAAAGAAGAAATCAGCTCACAACCGTAGTGTAAAAAAAATAGTTTAAAAATTACTGAACGGTTTTGGAAGCTGTATTTACATAAACTGTGTGTGAAATTTCATTTTTGTAAATTTCAGCCAAAACATTTGTAATTTTAGTATCCGGTATTTTTATTTCACAAAAAAGTACATTAACGTTCAATTAATGTACGTAATGTTAGCAAATTTCAAGTACCAGTACATTAAATTTACAATTTATTTTTACAGTGCACCAAACATATTCTCGACCAATAAGTAGCATTTTGCTACTAAACGGTCTATGGAAAAAAATACTCGAACCCACCGAGACATTACCGACCGAGGAATCGGCGATTCAGAATCCAGGATAGAAATAGTCGAATTAAACGACCGTAAATCAGATGAGTCATAAAAGCTATCCGACTGTATTATAAAGACTATACAGTTCGAGATTCGTATTCGCTATTTCTGTTCAAAACCCGCGTGTACAAGAGGATGAAACTGGAGACAGGAAGAGATTTTTTTTCGTTCGGGTTTCGATAAGGAGAAAACGCGTTGGACGTGACTTTATGTTTTCCAACAATCCGCCCGAACACTCGACGCCGGTGCACACGAGTGGTGGCCGTGGTATTAGTAGCGACACCACCGGTTAGATACACACTTCGAAGTGTCGGAGTGTCGAACGGATGTCAGCCACCAAAACGGCACTTCCTTCGTCGTTGCGCCACGTGCTAAACGACATCTGTCCCTCGACGTATTGTGGTGGGGGTAAAAAAAATAAGCGATTCACGAGGTGAGCGTGCAGCTCGACAACGAGACACTCGCACGGTGCATAGCGTTCGTTTCTTCGCTTGTACCAAAATAGGCTTTGGAAAAAAAAACATCAAAGATTTCATTAACCGTTCCAATGCACGCGAAGTCGTTTCATCCACGAAGTTGTTCAGTGAGACGCACAGCTTCGACTTCGGGAATGTGATTTGATAATTTTTTTTTTTTTGTAATCAGACTGCGCGGCAAATTTAATTTATACTTTGTAATTTGTATAATTTTTTTTAAGCGAAAAGAAACAAAGACATTTTTTTGCAATCTGACTGTGCGGCACATTGAATTTATACTTTGGAATTTGTATAATTTTTGTTAAGCAAAAAGAAACCAAGAAAAAGAAAAATGTTCCGTAAATAGCACTCACTTTATCGAGGATTTTACCCCGTGGGCAGGGTAAATAAGTACATACATGCATGTGTTGAATAAATTTAATTTGTATTTTGTAAATTATGTAAATATTGTAATTCCCGTAAAGCAGGAAAACAGAACAAATATGTGAATAGCATTCCCTGTTTCAAGGGGTTTTTGCACCCTTGAGGCGAATAACTTTTTTTTTATAATCTGTCTGTGCGGCCTTAATGTTCCACACACTTTATTTGTACTTTGTAATTTGTATAATTTTTTTTAAGCGAAAAGAAAACAAGAAAGGATTTTACCTGATGGGGAGGATAAATAAGTACATACATGCATGTGTTGAATAAATTTAATTGCTGTTTTGTAAATTATGTAAATATTGTAATTCCCGTAAAGCAGGAAAATAGAACAAGTCTGTGAATTGCATTCCCTGTGTCAAGGGGTTTTTACAAAAAAAAAAAACATCAAAGATTTCATTAAACCTTTCAATGCACGCGAAGTCATTTCATCCACGAAGTTGTTAAGTGAGAGGCATAGCCTCGAGCACGTCGTTCGATACCTTTTTTTTTGTAATCTAACTGTGCGGCCTTAATGTTCCACACACTTTATTTATACTTTGTAATTTGTATAATTTTTTTTAAGCAAGAAGAAAACATGAAAGGATTTTACCCCATGGGGCGGATAAATAAGTACATACATGCATGTGTTGAATAAATTTAATTTGTATTTTGTAAATTATGTAAATATTGTAATTCTCGTAAAGCAGGAAAACAGAACAAATATGTGAATAGCATTCCCTGTTTCAAGGGGTTTTTGCACCCTTCAGGCGAATAACTTTTTTTTTAATAATTTGTCTGTACGGCCTTAATGTTCCACACACTTTATTTGTACTTTCTAATTTGTATAATTTTTTTTAAGCAAAAAGAAAACAAGAAAGGATTTTACCCCATGGGGAGGATAAATAAGTACATACATGCATGTGTTGAATAAATTTAATTTCTGTTTTGTAAATTATGTAAATATTGTAATTCCCGTAAAGCAGGAAAACAGAACAAATATGCGAATAGCATTCCCTGTTTCAAGGAGTTTTTGCACCCTTGAGGCGAATAACTTTTTTTTTGTAATCTGACTGTGCGGCAAATTTAACTTATACTTTGTAATTCGTATAATTTTTCATACAAATACATACACGTATACATGTGGAAGAATTTTTATACAAAGAAAAACATTACAACAGTTATTTTCTTTCCCTAACAAAAAATGCATATAATCGGAAATTTCAAACCCTTGTGCAGTTTGAGATTCGTTACGATGTCTCATTCATCAGCCTTTCGATTTCTTTCGCAGTTAACGTTAATTTCGATAGGCGATCGTAAAACCAGCGTCAAATATATGGAAACCAAACGGCGCGCGTAGGAGTCGCAGGTTTCCGTCGGCGATGTACAAGGGAACGTCGTCGTCGGTGTCGTTTTTCGAGGATCGACGAGTTGTACAGTTACCGGAAGTAGTAGAAGCTTCCCGACTCGGCGCGTCCCCAGAGTGTCGTCTCACGAAGAGTATATTCGTTTGACACTCCGCGTTGCCTCATCCGTCGCGCTTCCCGGTTCCCGCTTCACTAACCGGGAGATGAAACGTTGTGTGGCTTTGGGACGAACGTTACCGCGGTTTAACGAGCTGCCGGCAGTCGTGAGACACGAAATTGACTCGATCTTGCGGCCAGAGGGGCGATAAACGAATTTTTTATGTAAAATTTTTACGCCGCGGCGATAACAAGTAACTATAAATGAACTTATCGGTGTCAATGATGCGAGAGTACTCGAGATCTAAATTACTTGAGGTAACATTCACGCTCGACTATGTATTATGGAAAAATATTTTTAAATATATTTTTCGATATTATGGAAAAGTATTAAAAAAAATATTTTTCAGTATTTTATTAAATATTAAAGAAAATATTCCAAATATGAAGGAAAAATATTACACACATTTAAGGTGGTGACTTGCAGGCAGTCTGACCCCACGCGAGTTCGGAGAGAATCGAGGGGGAAATTACGAACACCTATCGATGGGATAGAAATCTGAAAAAAGTCGAGCTTACGGAGGGTGCTGAAAATATTGATTTTGCATAATAATAATTCCAAAATGTTATTAACAAATTAATGTTGAAAAGATTGATCTGAATGTGTTTGATTTTTTTCAGAATTTTATGTAATTTTTTTAAATCGTGTGTTTTAGTTACTAAAAAACGCAGTTTCCAAAATTTTTACCAAATTCTGAAAAAAAATCATATCAAAGAGATTAACAAATCGTTTTCACCTGAACAAAAAGTTAGGTTGCCGGGGAATTCGTTGAACGATAAAAAAATTAATTTGGCAATAAACATTTTGGAATTATTATTGTGCAAAATCAATATTTTGAGCACTTTCTAAATGCTTGATTCTTTGAGATTGTTATTCCGCCGAGAAGTGTTCGCAATTGTTTCCCAATTCTCAACGAATTCACGTGAGGCCGGACTGTCCGCAAGTACAACCTTAAAAAATCTTTTAAGGAGGGAGTCTCGCTGCGCGCTGACTTCACATAAGTTCGACAACAATAAGCGAAAATTGCAACTACTTCTTGATGGTGTAAAAATCTGGAAAAAATCATGTATACTAAAGGTACTGAGAAGATTAATTTTGCATAATAATAATTGCAAACTTTTATTAACAAATTCATCAAAAATTAATTATTTAACAAATTATCCGGCAACAAAACTTTTTTTTTATGAAAATGATTCGTTTATTTTTCTGAATACGTATGAATTTTTTCAGATTATAAGTCATCGTTGATTTTTTTTTATATAGCAAAAATCAACGATTACTTAAAAATCTGAAAAAATTCATACGTATTCAGAAAAATAAACGAATCATTGTCAGAAAAAAAAGTTTTGTTGCCGGGTAATTTGTTGTCCAATTAATTTTTTGATGAATCTGTTAATAACATTTTGCAATTATTATTATGCAAAATGAATCTTCTCAGTACCTTTAGTACACATGATTTTTTTTTCAGATTTTTACTTTTTTTCAGATTTTTACACCATCAAGAAGTACTTGCAATTTTCTCTTATTGTTGTCGAACTTATGCGAAGTCAGCGCGCAGCGAGACTCCATCCTTAAAAACATGTAATTTTTATTTTTTTTATTTTTCAAAATATTCAACAAGTATTCACAACTGCAAAACCATGGACAATCAATGCATCGACCCGTAAGAATAGAGTGACGGTACAGTCGCCTGGATCTCCAGTTGTATACTCGGCGACTAGTTTTTTCGATTCGATCCATCGAGCCGCCAGGCACTTGGCGAGAAGCCAATTTCCCTGGCCGCCTTTAACGCCGCCCCCGCGGCGGCTCACCTTCGATCGGGAACCAATGCTCGAGCCTCCGAACTCTCTTGGCGTAATTTATTTTTTACCTTGCCCCTCGCGCCTCTTCGCCCGCGGCCTCGCAGGCAAAATTCACCGCGAGCCGAGTCGCGGAGCATCAACGAATTTTCCAGGTTCCCGGCCCCGTTGCCATGCCGCTCCCGTCGTGCGAGGAAACTCAGCCTCGAGGCTGATGTTGAAAACGATTTCGCCTGACAAGCCCGTCGACGTCTACTCGTCGTCGCGTTTACCTGACTAGCCCGCGCACCCGAGACTCCCGTCACTCCAGTCGGGCCCGCAGGAAAATTTTCACGCAGCTTTCACTACAATATCGACCCAGATTGCATCTGCTATTTGATGGACCTTCCCCCCGCACCCCTCCCTAATCAATCTACTATTCTCCCCTGCCCGTTTTTTTTTTTTTTTTTTTTTTCATTTTTCGACGGCTTTCTCGTGATTTATTTTTATCCGGAAAGCTTCTTCTGCGAAGAATATTTGAGTATTTGAGTATTTTGGGGTTCCTCATGGTGGGAGACTTTTTAAATTAAGGAAAATTGAAGATAAAGTTAGCGAAACGAACAGATTATTTTTTTTCGGGAAATTAAAAAGACTCAAGTCTGTACCATGCGTTGTTTTTTTTACTTGTTGCTTAATTTGTTTCATTTATTGGGAGCCCGATTCATGGGGTTTTAGAGAGCATTGCACATATGGAATATTTTCTCATTGCACGATGATTTTTAAAAAAAAATTTATTTCGATCTTAAGCGCGCAATGAAGTTCGAACTATTTCAATCTCAGGAGCGACCTTAAGTTCGAAATTACGTCCTAAAATGTCACCCTTAGATGTATTGTCTCGCGAATTATGGTACAAATAAATGAATTTATCGTACCGAATAAAAATAACAAAATTCCCAGAAAGTACATTATTTTTCCCATAGCTTCCTCATGATTTTATTGTTGTCTGGAAAGCTTAATCTGCGCGGTGGCATTTTTCATTTTCATTTCATTTCATTTTCATGTTCTTATTTTACCTCTACAATTCAAAAATAAATGTAAAAAAATCTTCGAATAAAAAAACAAAAACTACCCAAATGAAGAAGATTCCTCACAAGCCCATCCATTGTTCGGCACTTCATATTTGTATTCGTCTCTGCCGGTCAGTAGCGATCTTATCGACAGGGTCGATCGGGCGAGTCGCGCTGGGTCGACGCAAGTGGAGAATGCGTAAAGCTGATGCATTCCGCAACGATATTGCAGTAGACGTACGTGTAATAGGTGTAATAGGTGATAAAGTATAGTAGATGTAGGTGTAGGTGTAGGTGTAGGAGCAAGGGTAGGTGATAGTAGGTGTAGGTGTAGGTGCAAGTGTAGGTGATAGTTGGTGTAGGTGTAGGTGTAGGTGTAGGGGAGAGCGGGGCAAAATGGCACACCGGGGCAAAACGGGATAATAAGACAAAACGCAATTCTCCAATAAGTTTGAAATGGTGGCGATGATGATATGTGGGGAAAAACGGGTTTACAAATCTGGATGTATCGTTAGGACAAAATTGGGCATCCAAAAATTATTGGAAAATTGAGTTTTGCTCTCACAGTCCCGTTTTGCCCCGCTGTGCTATTTTGCACCGGTCTCCCCTAGGTGTAGGTGTAGGTGTTGGTGTAGGTGTAGGTGTAGGTGTAGGTGTAGGTGTAGGTGTAGGTGTAGGTGTAGGTGTATGGGAGAGCGGGACAAAATGGCACACCGGGGCAAAACGGGATAATAAGACAAAACGCAATTCTCCAATAAGTTTGAAATGGTGGCGATGATGATATGTGGGGCAAAACGGGTTTACAAATCTGGATGTATCGTTAGGACAAAATGGGGCATCCAAAAATTATTGGAAAATTGAGTTTTGCTCTCACAGTCCCGTTTTGCCCCTCTGTGCCATTTTGCACCGGTCTCCCCTAGGTGTAGGTGTAGGTGTAGGTGTAGGTGTAGGTGTAGGTGTAGGTGTAGGTGTAGGTGTAGGTGTAGGTGTAGGTGTAGGTGTAGGTGTAGGTGTAG
>JAPYZC010006029.1:0-16092 GCA_030522665.1 Ichneumoninae sp. A BG-2022a | reverse complement strand
CGCATCTATTGACAGTAAAGAAGGTCGTTTTGTATTATTGCATGCGTGCCCAACGAAGAGAAATATTAATCTTAATGGTTTTGCAAGAACAACTGGTAAAGGCAAATTTCCATGATTGTTCGTTTTTGTTGGTTTTTTTCTGAGCAAAATCCGTATTTTTCAACCATTTTTAATGTACTACTGCTCATTTTGATTGATTGATTGTTTTATTTCTAAACGGATGCTCCTTTACAAAAAATATATAACCACAAATTTGTTTCAACAGCTCAATATCTATTCCCATGTATAAACCCTTGGCTTCAACGAAATCCTATTTAATTCAAGTATAAAATTATAAACATATAATAACAATAATATGCAAACTATAATTATACCAGTAATCCGACCCCGCCCCTACATAAGCTTAAGCTCTCTATTGAAGCTTAAGGATATATTTCTTTGCTGCCCTGACAAAATACCTGATTTTGGGTCTTAAACTTTGCCCTGCAAATTTGCCAAGAAGCTTTTTTTTACAGATTTAAACATTTGACGAGTACAGCCAATTGTTTATCCGGTGAATTTTTTTCCCACAAACAAACTGCTGTCGAAATCTGTAAAAAATCTACTGAGTGAATTCGTAGGGCAATGTTCGAGGAACAAAACGAGCCGTGGTACATAAAAATTAGGTCAAAAATAAAGATTCGTTGAAAAACAAATACAACAAAAATGTATCTTCGTGGAAATTTGCCTTTATCGGTTTATGTATTTACACAAACATTATTGTCAATAGTTTCCGCGATTGAGGACTTGATTGATGCAGTAATACAAATCGACTTCCGATATTGTAAATAAATGTTGAATGTTTTACATAAATAATTGTCAAAATTTAGCGCTCGTTTGACTAAAGTTCCAATACAGTACTTACTTTAAGGGGAGGCACGACACATATGAGGGTGGGAGAGACAGAGTAAAAATTTTGAATTGATTTTTCTCTGAAACTTTAGATACAATGCAACGAGCATTGTATCTAAAGCACTGCAAGAGACACAATTTTTTTAATTTCCTCAAACAATTTTTTTGTTCGTTTAATTTTTGCCTTTATATCATTTATTATTTTGCTCGGCTAAAAAATCTCTGTGTTTTCTTTAGATTCTTAAGATCTCCGTGTCGAAACTATCTGAATTATAAAATGAAGAACGAATTGCGGACCTTACTGCGTAAATGCTTTAATCAAATATGCAGTCTGTTTTATATTTCGTAAAACCATTTTGGAGAAAAACTGATGCAAAATATTTTGAGGTCATGTTAATCTTTAGCCCCATCTAAAAAAACTCATCACTTTCCGAACCTGTTTGCAACATATAATGGAAACGATATTGTAAAATACAAGAACAAAAATTAATTTTTCATCATTCTCCGTACGATTGCTCGTACCTCGATAACAGCGATACAAATAGTTTCTTTTTTCTGCATAAAAAATGTTATTCCCTTTATGTTTCAACAAAAAATAAATAAATCTCCGCAATTATATCGCTTGACGAACCAATATTTTATATTCATGAAATTTCCACGTTATTTTCCAGTACGCATTCGCCGCAATGCGGGAGGGCGTCAAAGCATCGAACAGTCTTCCCAACGGCGAAAACTTCAACTACTACGCCTGTTTTCCAAAATTCAACGAGGTGAGAAACAAGGAACTCAAGAGGCTGCTGACGATCATGCAAGGCGTCGTGGAACTCTCCGGTGCAGCGGGGAACATGAAGCAAAGAGACATGGACGAGAAGTTCGAGCTTCTCGTGGAAGCGAACGATATTTTTCTCGATCGCGCCGTGAGTACGATCGTCCCATATACCGCAAATAAAAAAAAAATAAAAAAAAACCCATCAATTACCTTGAACGAAATTTACAGGGTGTCTGCATGGACGAGGAGGCCGGCTTGCCAAAAAAGCCTGGAGTCGCCCTGATAGTTTCCCAAACGAGCAAGAAGAACGTGTACGGCTCTTGGAACGCGACGACATCCGCGCCGACGGCGGGCGAGGCCGCGAGCACGATATCGTCGATCCGTCTACTGGCAGCGAGGAACGTCGAGCGTCCGCAGTTGTCGTTCAAAGACAAGATCGACAACAGTTCGAAGCCGTGGGAGCCGAGAATCAAAGACAAGCCGAACTCCATAAAGCCCCTGGCGATCTACCTCGAGGAGGGCGAGAACGGCGAAGTTTTCAATCACCCGTACGAGTGCGAGCTCGAAAAATTCTCCGTACCGGATTCCCAGCTCGGGCGATCCGAGCCGATTCCCTACAAGTCTCTCGACGAGACCCTCTTGATCGTCATCGAGAAGCCTCAGGACGTGAAGATCCTTCTCGACGATCTGCGTCAGTACAACGAGATCGCCATAGATCTCGAACATCACTCCTACAGAACGTTTCAAGGAATCACTTGTCTGATGCAAATATCGACGCGCGACACCGACTATCTCATCGACACACTCACGCTCAGATCGGATCTGCACGTATTGAACGAAATATTCACGAAACCGTCGGTGCTGAAGGTCTTTCACGGTGCCGACAGCGACATTCACTGGCTTCAGCGCGATCTCTCGCTGTACATAGTCAATATGTTCGACACCCACCAAGCCGCGAAGCAGCTGGACATGCCCTACCTGAGTCTCGCCTATCTGATGAAACGCTATTGCAATTTGGACCCCAACAAGCACTTTCAACTCGCCGACTGGCGGATAAGACCGCTGCCCGAGGAACTCATGAACTACGCGCGCGAGGACACTCACTATCTGCTCTACATCAATGACGTACTGAGAAACGAGCTCATTGACGCGGCTAACGGCCAGACGAACGTCCTCAAAGTCGTTTACGATCGAAGCACGGAGGTGTGCAAGCGAGTGTACACGAAGCCCGTTTGGACCGAGGAGAGTTACATGAACATGTATCGGAAGAGTCAGAAGATGTTCAACAATCGGCAGTTGTACGCTCTGAGGGAATTGCACGGATGGCGGGACGCGACGGCGAGGCAGGAGGACGACAGCACCGGCTATGTGTTGCCCAATCACATGCTGCTCAATATCGCCGAAACTCTGCCGCGCGAGATGCAAGGCATACTCGCCTGCTGCAATCCGATCCCTCCGTTGGTCAGACAGAATCTGCTCAAGATGCACAAGATAATACTGAAGGCTCGGGAACAGCCGTTGATAAAGCCGGTTTTGGAGCAGGACATAAGACAGCGTTTGACGCAGAGGAATCAAGCTGTTAACTCGGATGTTTGGATATACACGCCCCACGATATACCGAGCGGTATGGAGGTCAGATCTAATTTGCCTTGTCTGTTGAACTCCGAGAAACCAGCGGCGAGCGTCCCGGACGACGAGAATGTTTGCCACAGCGTTACGGTCTTCGATAGCCTTCCCACTTCAGACGTGAGTACGCGAATTAGTGGAAACTTGCTGTTTTAAGCCTTCACGTTGTGGAGAGTTAGAATTTGTCAAGAAGAAACCTTCTCAGACGATTCGAATTACACGTTAATGAGCTTAAAAAATTTGTAAAAATGCACAGACGCAGCTTGAAGTGCGGTTTTTTTTAATAACGCAGAAGAAAATTTATTACGAAATGCCGTATCGTTTTTGTGCTGAAAATCCTGGTGAAAATATTTCTGTGAATGTGCATGAAAATTTATCTGAACGTCTCGGAAAATCTATCAGAGATTTCTCCGAAAAGTCCTCTAAATTTCTACAAGTTTTCGTACTTTTCAGAAAAAGTTAACTATTTTTATGAATATAAATATTCCTGATTGTTTTTAAAATCTAATAATTGTTGTTTTTAACTTTGTTGCTTTTTCTCTGGCTAATAATTTTCTATATTCACGAACATTTATCTGGAAAACTCAAATTTTCACTGATTTACAGCAGGAAACAGAATAAGGAGATCTTAGAGACAAACCGTAATTTCTCCTAACGTACTTTATCAGAAAAAATCAGAGATTTCCATAATTTTTCGGAAAATGCTCTGAATGTCTCTGATAAATTATGGCTGCTGGAGGTTGTGCCGAGAAAATGGTAAAGATATTTAGCAAATAGAAAAGAAACTCAGAGAAAATTTGGAAAAATGGAAACTCTGAAAATCCGTGAAACGGTCCAGTTAGCATTCTTTTTATACAAATTAATCAGAGAAATATTTTCACCAGGGAAGAAGGCAAAGTCGTTTGCGATCAGCAAAAAGTTACTTGAAGGCTTAAAAACCTTTTCGAAATATTTTTTTCTTTTTTACACAAATTTGTTATTTTCTTTTTTTCAGAACGACGAAGCAGCCGAGCGACAGAGAATACTTAGGAAAAAGAAAACCATGTTCGTGAGTCCGTTCGAGCGTTACAAGCGCGTCATGCCGATGGTCGCTGCGCAGGAGGAACAGGACAGGAAGAAACAGGAGAAGGAGGAGGCGGAGAGAAATCGTCTGGCGCAGCAGGAAGAAGAAAAAACGGCGAAGAGCATAGAGAGGGTTCACGAGCACTTTAAGAACGTCGCGGAAAATGTTAACTGTAGCGGTAATAACACACCTTCCGAGCCTAAAACGCCGAAGGTCAAATTACCCCTGAGTCAGATGCACGGCCGGAAGAGAAAACGACAATCGGACGTGACAGACTCCACGCATTACCGGGAAGAACCGCAGTACGACGTCTCTACGCCGAGACCGTCGATGGACGTGACGGTGTGTCAGAGTTACGTGAAGAAACGTAAAAACGAAACGCCCGACTCGCCGCGATCTCGAAATGGCCCAAAGTGCAATGCCGCGACGAGAACATCATCGCCGAACAGAGCACCGGTCCGCCAGAATTTAGGGACGAAAAAGAAAAAGAAGGCGCTGGCGAAAACGCAAACTACCGCGGACCAACAACACGAGCCCATCAAACATCTTCGCGCCTTGAGTTCGTCAGCGTAAGTATCGTTCCTTCAGAATGAGAGTTTGATAAATTCGAACCAAAAAAATGGTTCTTTTAAGGATGCGTCACACATACATTCCCAAGCAAAAGTTTAATTCGATCGAAATGTCAGTACTTTGCGATGTGCCAAAAATCTGAAAAAATCAGCCGTATTAATTATGTCAAGACCTTTGATTTTGCTATAATAATAATGCCAAAAAGTTATTAAGAAATGATTTTAAAAATTAGTTGCTTAAATACAATTAGAAAATCTTGTTTTTTTATTTTTGATTAATACTTTGAGTTTTTGGAATTCATATTATTTTTTTCGGAATTTACTTACATTAAAAAATGTTCTCTGTTGAAAATTTGAAAAATCGATGTAAAGGCATGAATTTTGGATATATTTACGTATCATGTTTCCACAGTACACACAAAAAGTTTCGAGGCCACTCGTACCGTGGGTACGATCTTGAAAAAATCTCAAAACCAGAAAACTCAAAAATGTATGAAAATTCTAAAAAAAATGTATATGGCTTATAGAAAATCAATGAACTTATTAAAAACGCCGAAAAGAAGGCTTACTGATTACTTGTTGAACAATATTTTTTAGCAATTGGTTAATAACTTTTTGACATTATTATTCAAAATTAATGTTCTTGGCACCTTTAACACTGTTGATTTTTTTCTTCAGTTTTTATACTATCCGGAAGTGTTCAAATTCTCACTTTAGGTTCTAAATATACGTGTGAAGCATCCTTAAAATCCTGTTTAATTCAACCTTTTGTGGTCTTTAATAATAATAACCGGCTTGATATTGTAGAATTAATTTTAAGAGTTTGTAACTAAAGAGTGTACGTTCTTAACAGTACCGGGTTCAAGAGGAAGGATGAGAAACGCGCGCACATGGATGAATTGCACCAGAGGGGCATGCTGCCGGAAAAGAACTTCGACTACAAGTCAGTCGACTTCAGTAGCTTCCAAGGAGGCAGCAGGATTGCGGACCAATCCAAATCAACCCAGTTCCAACAGCAGAAGGTCAATTACCGTTGCTTTTTCTCTTCCCCTCTAAATATATCGATAGTCGAGTTTAAGCTAACCGATCACCCTTTGCTTTCCGCAGAAAAAGGACAAAATCAAGAAAGGCAAGAAGCGCAAGAAGCAAAAGATAAATGGTATATAAGTACCGTTTGTGCGCGACGTGAGTTTAAAGTTTACTTCTAATTTTTATGTTTATTCTTACGTTTCGAATGTACTATATTATGGAAAGTTTGCTATTCTATTGTTTAGTTTGTTTATCTTCAACGTCACAGCGATTCGTGTGAATCGAATGGAAGCTACGACGAATAACGAATCGAGATTGATAACAACAATTTGCTATTTGATTGTTACGAAAATACAACAGTTCGGATGACGAGAACTCAAGAAAAGCTTGTTGTCCACTTTACGAAACGGCCTTTTCTCGGATCAACGACTTTTCGAAACGATCACTGATCACAGCGATTAGTGTCGAATAGCACATATAAGCGATTCTCTTGCATTATACTTCTCAATGCATAGAACACGAACGCGACTAAATTCGTCTCTCACGATTCATCGTGAACTCTGATTCGGTCCTTAATCGCTCGAACTTGAACGTTAGTCCCGTTCATCGGCACGCGGCCGACTCATTCGATAAATCGAGAATTCTGTCCTCTGAAGGTTTCTATGGAAACAATTTATGTGGAATAAGTGATTCGGAGTGATTTTTTTTGTATCATTTCCGTGATCAAGGTCACATGTCACGTCTTATCTGCGTCACGTCGGTATCTCTTTGGCGACGACTCGAGGCGAAGAAATCGATTATAGTTTGTCGACGATCAGTCGGACTCGTTCGTCGACACGATGACAAAGCTTTGCGTAGCTTTCGTAGTTTTTTTCGTTCTCGCTTTTGCCGAGTGTGTCGTTGCCGCAAGAACGCCCGAACACAATGTGGCATCGAACGGTACAGCGAATATCGAACACTTTGCTGTGACCTGGTCGAACGGCTCGACGATAGCGTTGAATTTTACCGGAACACTTCTGACGAAATCGAAACTCGTGGATTGCTTCGGGCTCGGACAGACAGTGGCGAAGGCTTTGGAATCGTGGTTCACGATCAACAACGACAGGGCGAACGTGCTGGACGTCAGATTTTTTTTGTCCTCGAGAAATCAGCGCAATCGCGTCCAAGTTCTGCCCGGCAGGCAGTTCGGTTTGGAATGGACGGATTTTCGAGTCGAACGAAGAACCGTGATTATCGTTCACGGCTTCCTGTCGCACGGCAACGAGACTTGGATCAGAGAAATGGAAGAGGCGTTTCTCTTATGGGTAAATATCGTGAAGCGTTAACGACGATTTGATAACAAATGAGAATCCGTCGAGAGAACATTTATTGGACTGCTTCTCACGCGTGTCGAACTGCAGGACGATGTCAATCTCGTCGTGGTCGATTGGGCAGCGAGAGGCAATACTTTCAACTATTACAAAGCTGTGGTCAACACTAAAACGGTGGGCGGTGAAATTGCAAGGTTCGTTAATATTTCTTAATGAATTAAAAAATTATCTTCATCGGAACTGAAGGGAATTGTTGAAATCCTGTAATTTTGGGTTCTCGTAGAGGAAGCTTTGTTTTGGATTAAAAAAAAGAATCTTCGAGATTTTTATGAAAACGTGTTCAGAATGTTCGAAAACATCGAAAAATCACGTTTAGAAAAAATGTATGGATGTATGCATGTACCCCGATAGATCAGCGGCACGAAAAGTAGTAGTTGGCGGAATAATTGCGACATGTGCCGCACGTGTCGCGAATATGTATGTATGTATGTATGTATGTATGTATGTATGTATGTATGTATGTATGTATGTATGTATGTATGTATGTATGTATGTATGTATGTATGTACGTATGTACGTATGTATGTATGTATGTATGTATGTATGTATGTATGTACGTATGTACGTATGTATGTATGTATGTATGTATGTATGTATGTATGAATGTATGTATGTATGTATGGATAGATTACTCAGAGGCGAAATATTCAACAGCTACGACTCGAGAATGCGTCGACCGATGAAGCTGCAATTTCACACACAGCATGTGTGATTAATAGTAAACGTTTCTTGAAAATATTAAATTTCTTTTTTGTACACGATTTTTAATTTCTTCAAAAATGTCTGTGCGCACTCTAGCTAGCTCTTACATTCCTTTAGCTATCGGGGTAAAACATTATACAAAGTTGGAGTATAATCGAGAGTATAATATGATCTCTATTAAATTCGGGGAGAATTGATCGAACTATTTAAATTTTATGTCATTTTGAATTTTTTGATTTTCATGGAAACTTGGTATTTTATTTTAGACTCAATTTTCCATATTAAATATTCATCAATGAATAAAATAAGAGGTATATTCGTGATCAGCGTGAAAAAATACATTAAATATAGTCTCGAGGCGACCATCAACAAAAAAACTTTATCGGGCATTTTTATAACCAATATTGTAAAAAAAAATGTGTGAATTTTCAAAAACCCATTTTTTTGCTTCCCTATGACATCGTCGAAAAACCCAGGTGCTGATCATGTTCCGCGGCAAGAAATAGACAAGATGATGGACATAAAGGGGTTGAAAAAGCTAAATGAAGTATCATTCTTTTTTCTTTTAGATTTCTTCACCACGTAGTGAACGCGACGATAGTTGCGTCCGCGCCAAAAGCGCCGAATTGGGGAACTCTTCATCTCGTGGGCCACAGCCTCGGAGCCCACATTTGCGGGCTCGCTTCGGAAGAATTCAAGAAGCGACAGAATAATTGGCGAGTCAGCAGAATCACGGGATTAGATCCGGCACAGCCATGCTTCAATAATGTTAGTTTGGCATTGCAGTTGGATCCCAGTGACGCACCATTCGTCGATATCATTCACACGAATGGCAGACTGATGTCAGCCTTCGGACTTGGATTACCCGAACCTATAGGTCTTTCTTTTTTTCTTAGCCTAAGATTCATCTTTTGCCCAAGGGCATCCAAATCATTAATGATCTGGATCAACCGATTAAAAAAAAATATATGCCTAAAAAATGTTAAGTTAAACAAAAAATTCTTCTATTAGGACACGTTGATTTCTATCCCAACGGCGGGAAGCGTCAACCGGGTTGTTTACGGGTGCAGAGTTCCTACTTCGATTATCTGCCGATCCCGAAACCGAGTGAGCTAATTACTACGACTTACGTTTAACAAATTGAAGCTTTAACGCTTAGTTGTATGATGGTCTTTCACTAGATTACAATGTTTCCGGTGATTTAAGGAGGTTGACGCGCTTCACACTAGTCGAACGAGTCCTACATTTTTAAAAGTGTGTATATAAACTTTCGCACATCTATTCATTATAGTGGATTGTTATTTTTATCACAGCAGATATCATTAACTTAGAAAAACACGAATTGCAATGAATTTGCAAAAATATTAAATGCCTTAATTTTCAAAGTTAATTGATAATTAATTAATAAAAGAAAATTGATTAGTAATTAATTTGAGTTACTTTTCGAAAAGGTACATGTTCGTTCGGTTTTTTAAAAGAACGTACTGTAATTTTAGCTCGATTTTGATGTATTGCGGCTCATTCTCTTCCTTGAAAGATGCTCTATGAATTCGCCGTTCGAAAATAGTATAAAATTCGCCGTTTAAAAACAACAGCCTTTCGCTAATCCATCAACGAAATGCCTTGATAAACAAACAGCTGTAATACAAATAACTATCCACTATAATCAATAGACGCGCGAAAGTTTGTATTGACGACTTTAAAAATGAAGCACTCATTTGACTAGTCTGAAGCTCTCCCACTTCCTTAAAGGATAATGATTTTTCTATAGGTCGAGCTAGCTCTCATCGAAATCCCATTAAATACCATTTCTGTTTAAAAGATTTTTCGCTACAAAATTCCGATAATTACTGGAAAACAAATAATTTTCTCTCTACTGACCGCTAAACGCTTAAACCGTCGAATGCATCGTAATTTTTCACTTCCCGCATAAATTTCCAAACAGTGATCGAGCAAGCTATATGCAGTCACGGACGCTCGTACGTTTATCTCACGGAGTCTATAATCGCGGCTGCGGCGGACAATTGCACATTCTGGGCCCACAGCTGGGATCGAAGCTATCGTCGTGCTTTGCAAATAATATCCGAATCGTGCCAGGTCGGTAATTGCACGGAAATGGGTATACGAGCGGAAAATCATCCGCAACGCGGTACTTTCCTCGCGATAACATCCAGAGCTCCGCCTTTCTGCTGTAAGCAATAAAAAACTGGACTGCCGATTGCGCGATAAATCGGGCACCAGCTCATTCAAATAATAACTATAATTTTCAGCACCGAATCAGCAGGACAAGGAAGAAGTGAGACAACAGCTGAAGGCCGATTACACGCACGAGACTCAAGATTAAAGAGTACCCTACTTCAAAATGATTCACATCCCGATCAATTCAGATTGTCAGTAAACAAACGCATTTTTTATTTTTATTAATAAACCTCGATTAACTTACAGATACGATTGTTCTTCAATCCAAATATCCGAACATTCTCTCGCACGGTAGTGTCTATTTACAATCGAATACATTTCGCATTTGATAAATCCATTATGTACAAACATGCATCATTTGGTACCGCTCCTTATCGATCGCGTTCGATCGCGATTCAATTAATTATAAATCTAAGTCGCTCGTTTACGAAGAACGAAATCCGTCGTATCGGACGTGTTATGATCGCGATGAATAGAGAGAGAGTGGGAGAAGTGAGAGATAATCATAAATATCGATCGGGCTTTTGAAAATGCTTGTTCGAGATAAGAGTCGAAGCTGCGTGAGTGAATGATCATACAGTGTCGAAAACTGGACGCGCGACCGATAGACGAGTTAAACTATTATTTACCATTTACGCGTTCCAGACTATTTTTTTTTTTCGTTGATACTTCGATCAACGTCCTAAGCTCGTTCTTCGAATACGATAAGAATATTGATTTGTCGATACGTGGCCGAGTGCAATTCGAGGGGAACTATACATAGAATTATCTTACAAGCTATCTTCTTTTCCTTCTGGATTAATAAACTCGCCGCTTAACGGCTTACAAATCGTACATTCATTTTTTTCGATCCTCTCGGTGATCCTCGTGAGAAATTGGCACTTGCAAATCATCGGCGAACAAAAAAAGATCTACACCGGTATTACATAGACGAAACACGCTTCGACAGTCGCGTTTCTCTTGTCTCTATAAGTACGGCAGATAAGAGATTTACGGGATTGAAGAAAAAAATATAAAATATTCGTCGATTTTAGTGAATAATTTGAACGTAAGTGGCGGGAAAGATGCCGGTCCTTCCGCCGCACTCGCCGATCCACCAGCCGTCGGCTTGCTTCTCTTGAATCGTTATCAAGTCACCGGGCGTGAGACTCAGCTCGTCGTTCAAATTCGCCGAGTACTGATATATGGCTCTGCACTGCTCGATGCTGTCTCCCTTCTCCGTTATGTCGGCTATCTCGACCTCCTGATTGTTGTTGTCCTCCGACTGGCTGCTGAACTCGTCGAAGTCGCTGAAATCCTCCTCGTCCGGTGGATTCTCCGAGTTTCCGTCGCCGGCCGTTCTGTCGACCCAGTCGCGACGCTCGGACTCGTGATCCTTCGTCAAGTGGAGATCCAGCTCGTCTTGGCTCTCCGGAAACTCGAACGATTCGTTCTTCGCCCAAGATGGAACCTTAAAGAGACAAGAAAATTCACTAAGTTTAGTCGTTGATTACTTGGGCTGAGATGTTTAATATAGTAGAACCTCGATTATCCGAACTAATTGGGACCGGAGCTCGTTCGGATTAACGAAAATTCGGATAACAGTACAGTGAAGCTGTGTTAAACGATATAGCGCGAAACATATCGAAAAAATTACAGTACCCATATATTTTTAATAATTATTGTATAGCGCGAAACATATCGAAAAAATTACAGTACCCATATATTTTTAATAATTATTGTAAGTATATATTTGAGGAATAACGTGATACATGTATTTTTATGATATTCAACGCTAACTTCAAACGAAGTCCACAATTTTCGTTTGGGGCAAGAGAGTTGTACGTTTTTTCGCAGGCAAATTTGTTTTTAATGTCAGAGATCGTTGACTTTTAAACATCATACGCGTCAGCACATTATGCTTACTCTTTGAAGTCGAAGGAAAGGACGTTGAATCCATAACGCACTAAACTACGAGACCAGTAGACTAACGAAAATAAATTTTGAATACGTGTGTGCTCGGCTAAGAAAATAATAAATACCGCGTATACGACTGACGGGCATTTACACGGCAGTGCTGTGTAAATCTATGCGAGCTCGAGTGTTCTTGAATTCGCTTGTTTGTAGAGCGCAACAATGTGCTGGCGTGCAACAATGTAAGGATCCGAGAATTTCGCGCAATAGTTCGGATAATAGAAACTTTATCCGAACCAGCGGCGATTCGAATGACAGAGGGTTCGGATAAAGGGTTTTCGGATAATCGAGGTTCTACTGTAATGTTCTCTTTCTTGCACGTCGGTAAATCGTTGTTTGTTTGGATACAAGTTTTGTTGCTGTAGTTCGAATTTTGACATCGAAACGAACCTTGAGAACACTCTGTTGCAGTCCTTGCTTGTCCCGCGAAACCAAAATATGGTCAGCCAGTGGATGCTTTCCTCTCTTGCCGCCCTCGACTTCGGCAAGTGTTCCACCGACTTTGTATCTCGCTGCTTCGAGGAACGTGAGCATCGAGCGCATCTGTGACAACAAACAAACTGAGTATTTAAGGAGGGTCGAGTGTTACAACGTCATCAAGAAAAGTATGCTGATTTTTTTCCGTATTGATATGAATGGTCTAAGTGTAACTGCAAAGTATGAATGCGTTCGTCTTCACCGTTTTCGAGACATTTTTTTTTCATCACTTGGTGCGGAAATGGCCATTTTTCCGCCCGCTGCGCGTGCGTAAAACCGCAATTTTCGCACCTTGTGATGAAAAATTTCGTACTTCCCTCGTGCGAAACACTTTTTCTACCTCGTGTGATTACAACTAGAAAAACGTTTTTCGCCCTCATGGAGTAATTTACTATTTTTTATTTGCACCATTTAACATTGATTCTTATGGCAGATTGAAAATAAGCGATGAATTTTAATGTTTCTAGGGTGGTTCATGCGGAAACGTTACAGACAAATTATTGAAAACTGTAAAGAATATTGTCAGGAAGCTAATATAATATAGTATAAGAATATTGTCAGGAAGCTAATATTGTATAGTATAAAAATATAGACACTTGTTCTTCACCGTTAGTTAACAGTAAGCAATTACATGGAACTTTACAGCTTTATCTTGGCACGCTTGGCACGCGCGAATGAGAAGCCGCATAGTGGACCTCTCACTTGCACACAACCTGCCCTACACCTTGCACGCCACCGAGCCTATCCCCTCCGAGTCTCGCGCACGACCCTCCTTAACAAGTACTATGTATTGGGGATGCATCGCACACATACATTGCAAAAAACAGTTTAATTCGATAAAAATTCCCTTACTTCGCGATATGCCAAAAATCTGAAAAAATTAGCCGTATTAATGGTACCAAAAAGTTATTAACAAATTATTTTTTAAATGAATTGTTTAAAAAAAAGTAGAGTATCTTTTTATCTTCTCGTTTTAAATGAATTCCTTGATTTTTTTCGAATTCTTATAAACTATTTCAGGATCTTCTTTTATTTCAAAATTTTTGCTTTCGAAAATTTGAAAAGTAAAATCACAAATTTCGGATATGTTTCCGGCAATTGGCGAGATGTGAACAGACCTAGTCGATATTAAACATTTTAATAAATTTTTTTAAGGGTGTTCAACATTTTAGGCTACACGCAAATGAATGAGTCGTGATCTAACAATCCACAAAACGCCAATAATTTGTTTTTTTCTCAGAATAGTTTAGTAGCCCTGAAAATACAGTAGAATCCCGTTCATCCCAGGTACTGTGGGTTAAGCGTACGCCGGATAATTGCAATCTCCGTTAACTTACACTGTAAAAAAATTTCCGTGAAATTTAATGTACCAGACTGAAAGTTTTCATGTAAAAACGGGTATATCAAATTTCATGTACAATTGTAATAAAAAAATAATGTTCAGTGTATTAAAAACATTGAAAATACTTCATTTAAAAAAATAAAATAACTTTTATTTTACTATAACAGTGCTTTAATTTTTTTGTTTTATTTCAATGAAACAGTATATTCATTTTTCATCACAATTGTACATTAAATTCAATGCACCAGTTTTTGCATAAAAACTTCCCAGCCCTGTGCATTAAATGTCCAATATTTTTTACAGTGCAAGGTAAACGTACCAATGCCCGGACACTTAAGGGAGCAGTCCCAGTCCCTGGACATGCATGGAAAATTTCCATCTCTCTTGCACGCACGCCTTGTTCGGCCACTGGGACGTGCCCGGTCATTGGTACGTTTACCTTACATACTCTCGGGCATTGCAGCTTCATCCGTTTTATCCCAGTTTCCCGTATTATCCGAGCCTCGGTAAACTCGAAGGGCTCGGATTAGTCGGGTGCGTCGGATAAGGCGGAGGCTCTGTTGATCGAAGGTCGGATAAGCGAGGTTCTACTGTAATGGTTTTCAGTTTCCGTTACCGACAGAGTTCGGATCACGTCGGCTCGATAGCAAACTATTATTAATGCATATAAACCGCAAGATACTTGCAACGATATTCGAAGATTGGCAAAACGTTTCTCGAACTTACGTGATGCAATTTCTCCGTGACGTTCTGTGTGCTCTCGTCAGCGGCGAATGCTGGTGTCTGGATGAAAGCACGATGCAACGTCTCGAGGCCTTCTCTGCCTCGCCTTTCTCTCTCGAGATCTTGCCTTATCAGGTGCAAGACCCGCACGAGCGACTGCTTCCGGCGTTCTCTATTCATAGCGAGGGTAACGTGCTCCGCATAAAAATCCGGCAATAGCTGATCGACGTTCGATGCGTCGTTGCTGTCCAATCTTCGTATTACGTTCTTCAGTATATCGACGTCCTGCGATACACTGCAATTACGGACCGGTGAGGATAAGCGATCCGCGCTCTGTAAATAAGAAATAGAAGTAATAACGGTTATTTAAATATCACGAGACAATGGCAACGATTGATCTCCAAGAATATCGAAGTTTCTACTTCTGCGATCTGTGTTTTCAGTCTCCGAGCACATTTCTTTTCAATAACATAAGGATCGAAGATAAAAAACGCGAAAATGTCATTGGCTACATCCGAGGTGAATTCCAAATGTATTTCGTATTCATCTCAGATGTCATAAGACTCAAATGTATTTTGAATTCATCTCAGATGTCATAAGACTCAAATGTATTTCGAATTCATCTCAGATGTCATAAGACTCAAATGTATTTCGAATTCATCTCAGATGTCATAAGATTCAAATGTATTTCGAATTCATCTCAGATGTCATAAGACTCAAATGTATTTCGAATTCATCTCAGATGTCATAAGACTCAAATGTATTTCGAATTTCATCTCAGATATCATAAGAGTCAAATGTATTTCGAATTCATCTGAGATGTCATAAGTCTCAAATATATTTCATACATATTTTTGACAGATTTTTTACCGGAAGTAACATATTCCCGTATGACGTCACTTCCGGTGAAAAACCAAGATTTTCGAATCGAAACTGACGTATTCCCGAATGACGTCACTTCTGGTCGAAAATTGAGATTATGAAACCGGAAGTGATGTTACAGATAATACTTTTAATATCAGAGCTGGGCAAAATGCACTAAGTACTTGTATACGTATTGAAGCATCAAGTACTAAGTTAGTGCCCAATATTCAAAGCTTCAAGAATTTAGATCGGCCAGTACTCAATACGGCGGTACTCAAGAACTACCTAGCACTCAGTACTTCGAGTACTCGATACTTTAATACGCACTTCAAGTACTTATGGTATTTGCCCAGCTCTGTTTAATATTCCTCTGGAAAGTTGAATGCAGCTAGTGTCAGAAACGTGTGAATTAAGGAGGGAGTCTCGCTGCACGCTGACTTCGCATAAGTTCGACAACAATAAGAGAAAATTGCAAGTACTTCTTGATGGTGCAAAAATCTGAAAAAAATCATGTA
>JAPYZC010006023.1:0-16420 GCA_030522665.1 Ichneumoninae sp. A BG-2022a | reverse complement strand
GAATTTGTTAATAACATTTTGCAATTATTATTATACAAAATTAATCTTCTCAGTACCTTTAGTATACATGATTTTTTCAGATTTTTACACCATCAAGAATTGCAATTTTCTCTTATTGTTGTCGAACTTATGCGAAGTCAGCGCGCAGCGAGACTCCCTCCTTAATGCCCTGCCGATATCTGCAGGATCATACCGAAAATCCTATTTTTCGTTATCGTCTAAACCCAAATAATTCCATTCGACGCACCTTCATTTTTTCGATAAGACTGTTGGTTCCCAAAATGTTGTACATTTTGTCACGATTGTCCTCGGCGTATTTGGTAGCCCAGACAGTTTTACCCGCCGAAGGCAAACCGCACATCATAATCATTTCGCATTCCTCTCTCTTCTCCGGTCTGCGAGGGCCGCTGACGCGATCTTTCAGATCCACAGCTCCGACGGATACGTATCCTTCCAAAATCTCTTCGCACCACGGTTTCTCCTGGCCGAAGTTGCACTCGAAGGTGCAATTCTTCGTGAGCACGTGAGGAAACAGAGGTTTGCCATCGAGCTCGGATTTCTTTACTGTGAACGCGGTGCCCATGTCTTTGCCGTTTACAGTGTACGATATCACAGCCTCGCTCTCACGGGAAAGGTCGAGGTAGCAGCCAACTACGTCGTCTTTGCCGTACGGCGTTCCGTAGTCGGCGAATTTGTTTGATGACGATATTTTTCCGGTTCCACCGAAGCCGTAAGTGAACGGCTCTTCGCCCAATTGCATCGAGGTTCCCTGAACCGACCAGCCGACTCTCAATACGTGCGGCGACTGTTCATTCTCCAAATTCACCTCGCAGCATTCGGTTATCTTGGCCTCGTAGTAAACTTTACCCTCCGTGAAACCGAAGGTCGCTCGGGCACCGGCCCATATGTAACCGAAACCGTCGTTGTGCATCGCCGTCGCCGATACGAAGCTCTCCCTGTTGATTATGAGGTTCAAGTCGGAATCGTCTGCAAAATTAAATACATCGTTAATAACACGAATTCATTTGAATTTTATCGTCTATCGAGAAATCAGATTTTGCCGACGGAAAAAAATGCACTAAAAAAGAAAAATATGCATGAAAAAATGCAACGAAAGAACGAAAATATACGCAAAAATGCGTAACACGGTTTTTTGAAGGTCCAGTAAAAGAATTGCTAGGAAATCAGTACACTGTTGATAACACAATTCATTTGAATTTTATAGATCCTCGTCTTCCCAGAAATCGAATTTTGCCGATGGCAAGAAAATGCAATCATGAATAAGAAAAAATGTGCAAAAATGCTTGATTTTTAATTTTTTAAAGGTGTAGTAAAACGATTACGACTGTAAACGTTCGTATCGTTGAAAGTTGCTTCGTAAGATAATAATGGAAATAAAAATTGGAATATATATTTTTTTAAGCGTCAAGTAATTTAAGGTCGTCTCCGATGGTAGAATCGACTAACTTACACCAGGACAAGACAACTACGGCGTCTTTGAGATCAGGTTCGTCGTCGGTGTGACTCGGCTGTGGCGATCTGTGTCGTTCCTCTTGCGGACTCGACGATCTCTTCCGTTTCCGATCTTTGCGATCCTTTCTGTCCCGATCTTTCGTATCCCGTTCCGAATCCTCCTCCGGCTCTTCTTTCACCTCCTTCATCTCAACCTCCGGCTGCAAAAAAATATAATCGTAAACGACGAAAATTTCACAAAAATAACAACAACCCCGTTGATACTAATAAAAATAATGATAGATCAATTTCTTCAATACAGAAAAAAAAATTGTTTTTTTCCCGATAGAAGATAACGAAATAAAAAGAAAAATGTTACGATACTACGGTATACATTATGATTAAAATGCTAATGCTATAACTAAAAGATATCGCGTGACTATAATCGCAATTACATATATTGCATGCCTCTACATGCAAATGCGCCCATTTGAGTGACGCGGCATATGCTCTTTACATTTTTTCACTTTATTCTTCCACACTCACGAACTGAACCGACTTAATGCCGTACTCTCATTATTAAAATAAAAAAATTAATCCTAATTAATTACCGGACGTTAAGAAAAATTAATTAAACATAATGAACGAAGAAATATTGTATGCAGCGAAACAAGACCTGTGGACTCTGAGATTGGCGCTAACGATACAAACAATTCATTATTTCTGATGTAATTTTTTACCCGATTTCTGTACTTTCTTGCATCTACGCATTAAATAAATATTATCATTATTATTTTAAGTATCGCATTCCGAAGTATCATGAATCGGAGTTCATCGACTACAATACCTGTTCGTTTTGCTGCAGCGCCTCGTCGACGACGGGCTTTTCGTCAGTGTCTTCTTTAATTCCACCCTCGGCCTTCGCCTCGGTAGTCTCGTCGGCAACGGAATCTTCGACCGTCTCGTCCTCCATTTTTGCGACGCTCTCCTCCTCGTCGTTCTCAGTTTTTACATCCATCGCTTCGGACGACAATTTCTCCTCCTCATTGTCCTCGTCCATTATTTCGTCCCGCAATAATTTCTCCTCGTCGATTTCCTGAGCCTTCGTGTCGGTCTCGAGGTTCGATTCTCCTTCCGGTTCTTTGTCGTCTTTCTCGTCGTTCGTCGTCTCTCGAGCTTCGTCGTTCGCCTCCACCGATTCGTTCGCAACGATCGACGAGCTCTCGTCCTCCTTTTCCGATTCTTGGGCGGCGTCCTGCTCGTTCTCCGGTTCCTTCTCTTCCTCCCTGTCTTCTTCCGCCTTCTCCTCCGCTAATTCCTCGCTTTCCGGTTCATTCTCGGACCGATCCTCGTCCACCGCCTCCGGTCCTTTGCTCTCGGGCTGGGAAACCTCGTTCGATGTTTCCATTCGCTCCGGCGATTCTTCCTCTAACGCCGCCTCTTCGTTCCCCTTCGCCGGTTCCTTCGCATCGTCGGGTGGCGCTTCCTTCTTTAGCGGCGATGTCTTTTCCGTTTTCTCCGTTATCGGCGTTTTCTCTGTGCTCGGCGATTTCTCGACGATCGGCGATTTTTCCGTATTCGGGGACTTCGACGGAGATATTTGTTTCTCGGACAACGGCGTCAACATTATTTTTGGACTACCCCTCGCCGGAGTTATTTTTGTCGGAGTCGTCGCCGAAGCGCTTCTCGATGATCTTCCGGACGTTTTGTTGGGAGTCGTGGGCTCCGGAGTTCGCTCCCTCGATTCTCTCTGTGCCGCTTCTCCGACATTTTCCTCGGGCGAGTCAACGGGCGTAGCTTTCTCTTCTGGCGATGCTGAAATTGAAATTTTTAGCGTCATAAGAAGCATTCATTTTTTTATCTGATTTCTTTCGTTACTTTTTAAGATTACCAATTTAGAGATTAATATTGAGATTACAATCAGGATAAAAGATTTTGAGCGTAGCAACAAAGATCTTTGATTTTTCTCTACGATTAAGTTTCAGAGCATTCTAGCGAGGAAAATGTTGGGTAAAACCCAAGCGTGAAAATTCAATGCATTTAGAGCAAAGAAAAGCTTCGAGGCAGGCGTAAGATGGTATTTTTGACATTCGTTTAATGTGTCTTATGCACAAGTCAGAAATAAACAGTATAAGAATTTTTGTACACAAACAAAGTTAGTTTGAGAAACTCGAGAAGCGACGAGGAGCAAACCGTTTGGTGCAATCCGTGCGTGAAATTCTAGCACATTAGGAGCAAAGAAAAGCTTCGACGCGTCCACAAGATGAAATTTTCAAGTGTCCGATGTGTCTCTGCAAGGCTTATAGACAACAGCGCGCACATTATAGTCTGTAAAACAAAGCTCGTTCAATACGAAAAACTCGAGAAGCAACGAGGAGCAAAATGTTCGGTGGAACCCAAGCATGAAAATGTGCTGCGTTTGAAGCAAACAGAAGCTTCGACACAGCCGTAAGATGAGGTTTTTTTCACGTGCGTTCGATGCGAAAGACTCAAAAATCGAATACTATGGAAACTTTCCGTGGAACCCAAGCATGAAACTTTGGATCATTCGAGGCAAAGCTTCGACGCCGCCGTAACACGAAACCTTAGTAGTTAGTTCGGTGCGTCTATGTGCAGTTTATAAACAAACCGTGCACACAAAACAAAGTTCGTTCGACCCGAGAGACTCGAGAGGCGACGAGTGGCGAAACGTTCGACGAACGAAGCATCCACGAGACGACGATCTCTACGACACAGTCGTTGAGCGATAAAAAAAACACTCGGATTCGACAAGTGTACGATAGCGAGATGCGGTGTTGGTGTTTTTTTTGGTCTCTTCATTCGTCCCAGCCGATAAGGGAATCGTGGGAATGCACAGTGGCGGTTTGGACGGCGTTACGTCGACGGGGATTTCGCAGTGGTTGGTCGGGCTGTTTTGTTGATTAACAAAGCCGGAAAAACTTACGGTCTCCGGTCTCTTGGTCCAACGCCTTTCGAAGCCGTTCGATGAGGACGGGTTTGTTGCCCTTGGTGTCCAGGCCACGCTTCGACAACTCACCCCGTAACTCCACGACCTTCAATTTTCCAAGATCCATCATTTGCCACTTTAATATAACAAACGCGACGACTTCACGCCAACTATTACACTGATAAAATTGCTTCCGAAAAGCCCATACACGCGCTAGTGACCCGCGCTACTCGTACAATATGGCGGCGCGACGGCAAACAACGCTTTGTGTCTTATGACGATTCCGATTGGCCGATCGGGGACGATTTCAAAACGACGCCAACATCGCCGCCAATCGAACGGCTCGTCTCATGGCTATCGGTGAAACTGCGAGGGCTCCGATTGGTCGAAATTTTTCAGCAGACGCTGAGCGACGACGATGGCGTGCACGGATCCACCTGCAGATTGGTATTGTTTGTTTATGCACTGTCGATATTTATTTTATTTTTTCATCTGTTATTTGGACACTTCGGAGGTGCGGAAGCGATGTTTCGTCGATTCTCCGGCTATAAAAGTTGCGGGTAATTATTTCCTAGTTAGAACGTCGCGAGCGGGGATTTTTTCTTTGGGAGGAAAAATCCCCAGATACGCGATACGGAAAATCAGCCAATGAGTGAGACTATTTTTTTTTCTTTCTTTAATCTTCGGCAATCGAACGACTGGCGAGGAAGAAAATGCTGGTACACTTGGACCAATCGCTGAGCCGTTTCGATGTGTCGTAAGACTCTTATATGATTTTTTTTATTTTGTTTAATCCAGAATCGTGCAGTGCTCTGTACGAGGACGGCTCGCATTTTCGTGTCGCAGGAAAGTTGCACGGGGAAAGTCAGTACAATACAAAACTCTGTTGATAATGTCGTAATGACGGAGGATTATGGAATTACAGAACATCGCTGACCCTCCAAAAATGCCTCTTGCCCTACTTCCGGTTCAACCGGTTCCTAACGTCGAACAATTGTTTGCGATTAATTAAGGATTGTCGCAAAATACTCATAATAGTTATGAAATGAAATTTCACTGAGATGCATATTAAAATTGATTCCGGAAATGAAATGATCATTCAGAACGGTCTTAATACTGTTTTGGTCATCTTTATTGTAGTATTTCTGCGCTCTAATAATTTGTCTTAGCTTAATAAACTGGATACAAAGGTATATCGGGCGACGATTTTTTTGTACTCAAAAATATTTTCAGACAAAATTTGTTTACTTTTTTTTTCTTTCTTTTTTCATCGTAAATTTCTTTTTCTTTTAGATACGAGTTACCAGGGTGGAAAAAATTGCGTCTGACGCTTGTAATAAGTTAAATGTGGGATACACGACCGATTAGATTCTTCGTTTTTTTTTTTTTTTTTTTTTTTTTTTTTTTTTTAATTTTTTTATTTTTTTTTTTTTTTTTTTTTTGTTTTTTTTTTTTGTTTTTTTTTTTTTTTTTTTTTTTGCGTTGTTTCAAAGCTTCAACTTATTCTTGTTTTGATTATTCGTGTTCAGCGGAGTAGTAACGACATAAGACAAGTAATCTCGTAGTAATTAACAGTCAAACTGCATTGTTAATGAATTACCGATAATAGTTACAGCAAAGAACGATATTCATACGATTTCTACTTTAATGTATTCGACAACCAAATTATGTTTTAACGAGACATCCTACGGAGATTCAACCTTCAATATGTATCATTATTTCTACATCGCTAAAACTATAAAGTTCGAATGGAATACATTTTTTTGTTTTGTTTTAAATTACTCGAGACATATATTTACACTCGTATCAACTATTTCGTATTGAAAAATAAGAATTATGTATATCCCCTTAATTTAACAATTTACGGATATATCAATATGACGCAATAGTTCGAGACTCAAGGTTAGGAAGGGGGCCTGAAATTTCTATAATTATTAATAGTAATATTAATCTTAGAGTCGACGGCCGTCCCTCGTACAGTTTGGCACGGGATTTACAATGTTTTTAGATCTTTGGTTATCTATAAGTTATTTATAAATTATGGCGAACCGTTATGAGCTATAATAAGATTAAGGCAAATTATTGATTTTTCATGCAAGAGCCTTTCGCCGAGGAGCTTCGGTACGGAATTTCAGTAACGCGCGCAATACGAGCGATCTATGAAAAATTTCGAAAAATAAATTTGAAGCCAACATTATTTAAATACCGAAAACCTCCGTAGCTGCCTCAATTTTTTTTTAACCCCCACGAACTTTTGTTCCGAATTTGGAGATTTAAAGAAAAGGAGAACATAACATTTTTTAAAAATAGATCGACACTATTCTTTTTTTTGTTTTGTAGGTTTTGGTCGACGATAATAATAGATCGAAAGTGTTCTCAAATACTGACAATAAATACCGTAAAAAATTATAACGTTTCGTAATGTTTTATAAGCAGCTTAAAGTAAACGAGAGTCGTGTTCATTAAAATAGAAATAAAAATTATGCTTAGAACGTTTCTTGCTCAATGACTAGAATCAACGTAAAAATTAGATTTTTTTGTCACTTACAACCATGTAATAATACGCACTTGGAATTTAGGCATTCGTATGCGTGTGTAATCAATGAATTTCCGAATAGATTTTCTTTATACTTTCTCGTTTATATACGATTATGTATATTAGTTGGCAGCTAGATGAGTTATTTTTGGACATAATAATCGTACTGTGCATACTTCGAATTGAACAAGTGCTTCCGCGACTATTGGAATTCGTTCCCACGATCGAAAGTCGCCTGACGATTTGGGCGATAAATTTTTCTTCAGTTTGACAAATAATACCTCTTTTTTCGAGAACAATGTTTTAGAATCGTTATAGAAGAAAATACCCTAGATCCTAAATAACAATTTTCTTCAACGCATTATCACCGAACGTTGCGTCGAGTAACAGCGAACTTGACGCTGCGACTATTCGAACAGATCTCCACTGCAACGTCCCATTTTTTACTCAAAAATAAAATAAAAAATAAATAAAGATTATAGTCGCCGAGCAATTCACCGAGCTACGGAATATTATTCGTGCGATTCACGGATAAACTTTGTTTCTCGCTCGAGTCGGTATGGCGTTTCGCGTATGCAAACTTCGACCTTAAAACTGCAGAATTTAAAACAAGATTTTCGCGTTCGTAACGCCTTAAGGATGGAGTCTCGCTGTGCGCTGACTTCGCGTAAGTTCGACAACAATAAGAGAAAATTGCAAGTCCTTCTTGATGGTGTAAAAATCTGAAAAAAATCATGTGTACTAAAAGTACTGAGAAGATCAATTTTGCACAATAATAATTGCAAAATGTTGTTAACAAATTCATCAAAAAATGAATTGGTTAATAAATTACCCGGCAACAAAACTTTTTTTTTATAAAAAATGATTCGTTCATTTTTCTGAATACGTATGAATTTTTTCAGATTTTTAAGTAATCGTTGATTTTTTTTATTTTTTATATAGAACAAAAATCAACGATTACTTAAAAATCTGAAAAAATTCATACGTATTCAGAAAAATAAACGAATCATTTTCATAAAATAAAAGTTTTATTGCCGGGTAATTTGTTAGCCAATTAATTTTTTGAATTTATTAATAACATTTTGCAATTATTATTATGCAAAATGAATCTTCTCATTATTTTCAGATTTTTACACCATCAAGAAGTACTTGCAATTTTCTCTTATTGTTGTCGAACTTATGCGAAGTCAGCGCGCAGCGAGACTCCCTCCTTAACGACGTAACTACCTTAAGCTTTCTTTAAATTTCGAACGGCTCTAACATTACAATCTTGGAGATAACGAAACCAGAGAAAAAAAAGCTTTCATCGAGCCTAAACCCATCAACGGCATCGACTACTCCGACGTACTGGCTTGATAATCAATCGACAATCTATAATCTCAATATCCATCGATTTGTGCATTAAGCATAATCCGAGTTTTGTGTCAGTGGACAATTACCATGAAAATGCAATAGTATTAAAAAGAAAATCAATTTCGAGAAAAAAAAAAAAAAAAAAAATTCTCCCATCAGCGTGAAAACGAAATTCTTCAATAGTACCCGGAGTAATGATGATAACCGGGTCTCGGTGGATGATACGGTGCCGGGCTTACGGGATAAGTGGCGTTGTATCCGGGTATCGAAGGCGGGGGTGGCGACAATATTCGTCCCTCTATCGTGTCGGGCACGACGTGCGAAGCGGTCGAGCCCGCCGGTTGTGGGCTGGTGATGACCCTCGCGCCGTTCCCATGCAAATGATGACCCCTCGATAGGCTCAGATCGACGCTGTGACCGGGAGTGAGGTCCAGGCTGACGATCCTCAAAACTTCGCTGTGTGGATAAGCCGGCGGCGGCGACATGGAATATCCGCTCGTTCGGCTGAGATCGACGCTCTGCCGTTCGGTTATCTCGTACAGGTGATGATGATAACGGCTGTTCGGTATCTGCGAGCCCAATCCGTGATGGAAGCCTCTGGCCGACATGTCGAGGCCCTGCAACTCGCCGCTGTTCAGGGCGAGAGGATCGAAGTTGGTTCTCTCGCGACAGAACTCGCTGTCGAGACCCTCGTACTTGTAAGACGTCGATAGATCGAGCTGGAGAGATTTTTCTTTGACGGAGAGACTGAGGTTTTGTGCGACCGAGTCGCCCTCGTCGCTCGACAGATTGTCGGTCGGCACTTGATGATGATGATGGTGGTGATGATGATGAATCTCCGGATAGCGATTGGGATTGGGGGTCGCCGACGGCGAGGTCAAGTCCTCCTGGGGCATGTGAATGTAACCGCCGGGCGATGAGACGCGGGGAAGCTCGTCCTGGGGAAGATACTGCTCCATGCTGTGAGTCCTCGGTGAATTTATGTAGTCGACGGGTCGATGAAGATGATAATCGATCTGGACGTGCGACGGAGGTGTCTTTCGACCGTCGGGCGTTCCACCCGGGGACATGAGGTCGTCCTGCTGTTGGATGTAGGAATCGAGATGGCTCTCCGAGGATCGCGAGGGCAGCGGCGACTGCAACTGGCTGGATATCGAGTACAGATTTCCGTCGCGGTCGTTGTCGTCGAGAATGGGACTGGAAACGGCGCCGATGTCTCGCTCGGCGGCGTCGAGGGCGGCTTCGACGAGCAGACTGGCGTTCGTGCTCTCGGGGCGACGATAGATGTTCAGGCCGAGCTTGCTGTCGTTCATCATAGCCTGGGTGGCTGAGAGCGCATCGTTTCGGATGTCCTCTTTTTTGTCCTCGAACTCGTAGACGTCGGGGCGGCTCGGAGCCATGGAATGTTGGGGCTGCTGGACGATCAGGTCGGGATCGTTCGGGGGATTGTACTCGCCCATCCATTTTTTTGAGCCCTTACTCTGCAAGCGGGAGGTGCCGTAGAAATCGACCTCGGTCGAGGGGCGAATGCTCTCGAGGGGCGAGTCGGACGCCGAGGGGATTTGCATTTCTTGGTGAGGTGGAGGAGGTGGCGGTGGTGGAGGCGACGGCGGGGATTCCTGGACGTCGCGGTCGGTTGTCTCGTGCTCCTGAGTCTCGGATTCTTGGTGGTCGCGGTCTTGAGTCTCGCGATCCGAGTCGCAGCGGGACGCACTGACGAGAACGGTTTCGAAATCGTTTATCGTCGCGTGGAAGGAACTCATCGACGCATCGGCGCGGGAACTGTGCTCCGAGCTGCAGTCGTCCAGGGAGAGCAGACTGTTGCTGTTGTCCTGCTGTGGTTAGATAAATTATTTCGTTATGATCGAAGTATTATTAACATATTTATGAGAGTACTTGTTTGGGATTTTAAGCACGTACTCGAAGTACAGAAGTACTCTTTAGTACTTCTGTACTTCGAGTACAAGTACTTTTTGAGTACACGCTCGCATTATGGATAATCGATGAGGAGAATGACATCCTGTTTCTGTTAATAGATTATTATCTGACTAAACTTTTCAAGAAGTATAATAGTAACGAATTTGTTTTTTTTTATTTCATTAAAAAAAAGGCAAAGTGATTTTAGCTTCCCCTTTTTTTTGTATGAAATTTTGTATGACATTTTTTTATGGATTAAAAAAAAATCTAGTGAAGAATAGTTTAAAAATAGCCTCAAAACGACGAATTGCGAAAATGTCACTTATTGATTTTTTACAATAAACATTGCAGTACATTTTTGCCGTTTATATTTTATGAAATGTAAGTATTTTTCATGTTGTCAAATAAGGTACAAAGTAATTTATCTCCGCATAGCTTGCCGTGCAAGGAAGCCAAGATCGATTAACGAAGGTTCTCGTGGAGATAGTTATGTGCAAAATTGTAGTAAATGAGGAAGCAATATGCAAATTACTTTGCACCTTTTTTCAAGCCTAGATAACGCTTAACGCTGTGAATTTAATTACGAAAAGTCCTTGAGAAATACTTCAAGTACTTGTGATACTTTGTACTTGACGTATTTTTCATTACTTTGCACAGCTCTGATTTGCGAATGTTTTCAGCAATGTTAATCACCTGTGAGCCTCTTCTGCCGGATCTCTGTGTCTTTCCTCTGTCGATATCCTCTACGAGGCCACCGCTGTACGCGTCGAAGGTATACGCCACCGATCTCTCAATCTTCGGCATCATTTCCTCCGACAGTCCGTGAACCTTCTTGTAATGAAACTGCAAGCATTGTTTCGTCGTGAAAGCAGCCTTGCAATCGTTTTCTTTACACCTGTGAATTCAAGCGTATTACCGATTCGTCTGTACAGCCATGAAATTTCATTCGTAAATTGGAAAATTGTGTGACATTTCTACTGACTTGAAAGGTTTCACGCCGCTGTGCGTCAGCATATGGATCTTCAAATTGCTCTTGTTCTGAAACATTTTACCGCAACGATCGCACGTCGCTGCAGCGACGACATCCTTGTGGTGAACTTCCTTCATATGACGCTGAAGCGCGGCTCTCGAACCGAGCAATTTTAGACACAATTTACACTGGAATTCCCTCAGAACCTCCGACATATCTGCAATTTTTCAAAATTTTATTCGTTAAAAAGACATCTTGGCTACGAATAAATTGCCTTAAGGAGCGTCGAGCGTTGCAACGTCATCAAGAAAAGTATGCTGATTTTTTTTGTACGCATTGATATGAACGGTCTAAGTGTAACTGCAAAGTTTGAATGCGTTCATCTTCACCGTTTTCGAGAATTTTTTTTTTTTATTTGAACCATTTAACATTGATTCTTATGGCAGATTGAAAATAAGCGACGGATTTTAATGTTTCTAGGGAAGTTTCATGCGGAAACTGTAAAAAATATTATCAGGAAGCTCTGTATAAAAATGTAGACACTTGTTCTTCACCGTTAGTTAACAATAAGCAATTACATGGAACTTTACGGCTTTATCTCGGAACGTTTGGCGCGTGCGAGTGAGAGGTCGCATAGCGGAGCTCTCATTCGCACACGACCTGCCCCGCACCTTGCGCCCCACCGAGCCTATCCCGTCCGGCTTTCGCCCTCGACCCTCCTTAATTTTAACGTGAGTTATTTGTCCATGGATCTGAACTCACCGCTGTGCATTCGTTTGATGTGGACTTTCAACTTTTGGGGCTGACAAAATTTACGACCACAAAAGTCGCACAGTGGCCTCGATCGTTGAGGATTTTGGGAGCAACCGTATGTTCGATGCATCTCGAGATAATTCAAACGGAGAAAGAATTTTCTGCAATACTGACACTGATAAGCGCCTCGACCTCCGTGCAATTCGGCTGCGTGTTTCATTATATTATCCTTTCCTAAAACCGCGGCACCGCATATCTTGAAAAGTAAACAAATTATAAATTTTGGTATTATAAATGCAGGTTTATACATTTATAAGCCTTATAAGCTTAAATAAATAGGTCTATAAATTTTTTAGGAAAAACTTGGGGTTCGGAACGAGAGCGTTGAAATGCTTACCTTGCAGTGATATTTTCTTATCGTCAGACTATAATTCGTGTCGTGAAAGATGCAGCAATGAAGACGATAATATATCGGATGGGTGAAGTTTAAATTACAACCACCGCAATCTGTGAGTAATGAGAAAAACGTTAATAAAAGTTTCGCCAACGTTTCGATAATCGAAACGAATTACCGATCAAAAATAACTTACAAGAAATTAGGTTTTCCGTTACATTGGTTTTTAAGGTAGTCCGCGAGGACTACAGTTAAGTCAATCAAGTATCAAGATTTCAACAATGTTTTGTACACATTTTGTAGATAATTAGTGCGAATTAAGATAGATGTAGATGAACAAGTTTCTACATTATATACAAAAAAAGTGTACAAAATGTACAAAAAATTGCAAAAATGTACAAAATGTACAAAAAATTTACAAAAAAATAACTTAGTTTACACCAATATAGTCACGGGCATATTTTAACGCAGTTTTTGTCAAGTCAAATTTGTAGTATTCGTTCGAGTAACGAATGAAAGCTCATTTTGATTCTCGATAGATACTCTACGAATTCACCGGAAAACATTAGTGATAATATTCATCGATTACAAATTAATAATTTGTTTATGAAAAAAGCACAGCTACGACCTTAACTAAACTATTCTATTGGTTGAGAATCTAAATGGAGCAAATTACTCCGTAAAATCGTAAAATATATTTCAACAAATAAAATAATTTGTCACTATCCAAATTAAACCAAAATAACAATTTTGACTTCACAAAAAATGCGTAAAAAGATGCTCGTGGATTTATTGGCGTAAACTGAGTTATTGTTCTGTAAATTCATTGTTGTATATTTTTCTTACACACGGTAAGAACTCTTTAATCTAGATACACCTTATTTAAAAAAATGTCTCGATTATAACATGGACAAACAATTTTTGAAGCCCGGATATTCGATTGACTTGAGTGTACCGCATGCATTAGCACGGATTACCGTACACTTCGCGAAGCAGCTTACAGTCTTTACGGCGAGATAGCGTAAATCGAATAGGCGCTCACTTGTTTTGTCTATTTTATTTTTTCGGGTCCACGTGGAAGACTGCGAGTCCGCCCAGTACGTGAGCTCCATTCCCGTCGTAATGTTCTGTGTAGTAACGAGATGCAATTCACCGCGTTTCGTCACAACAGCGACGGTTCTCTCGTCCTTGCTATCGGCCGGTCTCATGTATCGAATCCAATTGCTCTTCAGTGGATTCGTTGTACTTATGTACGATGTTTTACCGTCGTCGTCTATCTGAAAATCATAGTGAAATTGTACAATTCTTCCCATTTGGTACTATTATTTTTTTTTATGTAAGTACCATCAAGAATAGTTACGTTGAGAAATATTTAATAATTTACGATAGTCTATAGTAATAATGCAAGCCAAAACCGTCAAAGCGGAAAATGTATTATCCTTTTATACCTATTATTTTTCTTCTTATTTGTATATTGTTTATTTTTATTTGTTCCATTGCTATACATTTTCTTTTTTTCATTATTATTATTTGTAATTTTAGTTGTCACTGTGGTCGAATTGCTCGCAGGTTAAAATGTTAAAACTGTACTCGCGGTTATAACATTTCCAAGAGCTTAATGTAAATTGACGCGGTGATATTGCGGTCTATTATCATTTTCATGCCATAAATCCAAATCTGAATCCGAAGGAAGTTCTTTCATGGCACCAATTTTTTTCCCGGAAAACAATTCTCTGACTTTTCCCTGACTTTTCACTGACCAATTAAAAACTTTCCCTGAACAAACTTCTAGCGACGTCTATAAAAAATAAATAAATAATGATGCAAATGAAAATGCCTAATTATTGTATTAATGTTTCACCTAATTCCCTAATTATTGCATTAATGTTTCAACTAATTGCCTAATTATTGTATTAAGGTTTCAACTAATTGCCTAATTATTGTATTAACGTTTCAACTAATTGCCTCATTATTGTATTAACGTTTCAACTAATTGCCTAATTATTGTATTAATGTTTCAACGAATTGCCTAATTATTGTATCAATATTCCACCGTCCGCTAGACAATCGTAAACGATGTTTACCTCCCAGATGTGCCGCATCGAAAAATCATCCGGAATATCCATTTCCTTGACGGGATCGCCGACGAGCGGTCCCAACTTGGCGTACATCGGCAACGACCGTCTCGCGTAAATTCCAATGCCATGTTCGGGATTCGTTATCCTTAGTTCGAAACAGTCGGGCAACGATTCCCTCGAGTAGAGCGGACGATCCTCGTTCACGTGCAGTTGCTTGTCCTCGCTCTCGACTTTGGTTTTATTTTTGTACTGTTCGCCGTTCGCCGATTCCTCGTCCGACTCGAAGGCATCGTCGTTCGATACAGCGTAGCCCTCGGACATCGGGTCCTCCGAGCCCATCGCCTTCAGTACTTCGGGATTGTGCTTGTGAACGTTCAGCCAGTCCTTGTAAACGACCGCGTCGACGATCGCGTACTCCGTCGACACCAGAGGACAAGCGTCCTCTACGTGACGGTCGTTGCAGTCCTGACAGAGTTTTATCTTTATAGCGAGCCTCTGCGGCTCCGTGACGGTTCCCTCGACTTCGGTCACCGTTTGTGCAACGCTGCCTGGTATCGCAACCGCGGAAACATCCCGAATCACCTCGTCCAATTCCGCGCTCTCCGAGGCCGCGACTTTTCCATCGTGAGGCGCCTTGCGAACGTCGTGATTTCTCTTCGCTTTGTGCTCGGTCGCGTGTTTGTGCTTCTTTTTATGCCGCTTATGGAGGGTCTCCTTGACGACGACGCTGGTCGAGACACAGTCTTGATCTTCCACCTGCGGTGACTCCTGCTTGGGATGCTTGCGCTTCTTCTTCGGCCTCTTCTCGTCGTTCGTCTTCTTCCTCTGCATCTCGACCGGTAAAACATCTTTCTCGTCTCGCTCGTTCGCCGCCGCGACGCTGTTTTTATCGTTAAGATTCTCCTCGAGTTCGTCCCTCTCGCGACTCTCGGCGATGCTGCAATCATCGTCGCGTACTTCCGTGGAACCCTCGACGTCACGATTCGATTCCTCGTCCGGCGATCCTTTGACGCCCTGGTACGATCTTTGCTTGTCCCGCTTGTCGGTGAAATTCGGGCTCGTCTCTTCCGCGGTCGAGCTCGCCTGTTGGTTTTTCGTCTTGTCGAAATTCTCCGCGAGCACCGTGGCGCAGTTCTCGGGTTCGCAGGAACGCGAACGAACGTCCCGTTCCTCTATCGACAACCGGTCGACGATTAATTTCGGCACGGTGGCGAAATTTGTCTTGTGATTCTTTGGGATCGTCTCGGCCTCCGTCGGCTCCGATTCGACCCGCGAAAAGTCACCTCTCTCCGTGTCGGACGACGTTACATTCTTGGCCTCGGCGACGTTCTTGGAATGTTTTCTCTTGCTGCGCTTGTCCTTGTGATGCTTGGCTCTGGTCTTGTGATGTTTGACCCTCGATCGACGTCTCTCGTGAGGCTCCGCCTCGACGGCCGAGACTTCCAGCTGACGCAGCTGCTCCAATTGCGCGGAGTCCGAGGAGGGCGCGAGGGCCTCCGGCGCGACTGGAATGCATTGCTTTCTCGGACTACGGCGAAGAGGCTCCTCGCCGTTGAGCGACTCCTTCTCGTCGACCTTGACAACCTCCAGGTCGTTCTCCTTGTCCTGATCCGTCTTCCAGTCCTCGGGACTTGCGCACCTTCCATCTCGACTGCGGGGTGAAAAACAAAGATTAACGCTCGTTAATAATTTTTATTAACATATTAATTTTTGAGAAATTGGACGCTCCGCAATCGTTATCCCTAGCCAGCGTGTAAGCTCCCGTGCTGAGGTCTTTAGCGTGGAAGCTTACACGCTATGTGTATAGGGATTTATTCCTACGGTAAGGCCAGAGGTCCTCTAGACACATGCACTTAGAAATTTAACGTGAATAACAGTGGAAGTATACAAAAATATCAAGACATAAAGAAAATAAAAAATTTTGTGTCGTAATGTGTGCTTCCAGGAAAATAGTCAACATCCTAGAAAATTGAGCTTTACGTCATTAACTGGGGTTCCGAGGAGATTGACTATGATTTTC
>JAPYZC010006022.1:0-22320 GCA_030522665.1 Ichneumoninae sp. A BG-2022a | reverse complement strand
GACTTCGCATAAGTTCGACAACAATAAGAGAAAATTGCAAGTACTTCTTGATGGTGTAAAAATCTGAAAAAAATCATGTATACTAAAGGTACTGAGAATGTTAATTGTGCATAATAATAATTGCAAAATGTTATTAACAAATTCATCAAAAAATTTATTGGTTAACAACTGACCCGGCACCAAAACTTTTTTTATTATGCAAATGATTCGTTTATTTTTCTGAATACGTATGAATTTTTTCAGATTTTTAAGTAATCGTTGATTTTTGTTCTATTAAAAAAAGTAATTGCTTGTTTTCTTCCTCCACCCATTCAGCTTCTTGTTTTTTTATTTTTTTTTCTTCTTCACGGACCAGCGAAACGTTGCCAAAGACTCTTTCGTTTTGTTGCGAAAGCACAAGAAATGGGAATAAACTTCAATAATTTTTAGAGAGTCAGTCAAACAAGAGAGGACAGTCAATGCTGTAGACAGTTTATCCGTACGAGAAATGAGTTCGTTCACCGCCCCGCTGGGCTCGCTTCGCGACTTTTGGGGCAGCTTCGGTACACCCAGAAAAAAATTTATTTGACGGCCACCGTTTATTAAGATTGAATAAAAATTGATTTGATTAAAATAAAAATTGATTTGATTAAAATAAAAATTGATTTGATTTAAATAAATATTTATTTGATTTAAATAAATATTTATTTTAATTAAGTAAATAGTTAGGGGAAAGGTGGCAAAACTGGGCAGAAAAGCCTGATGTATCCGATAGGGCGAATTCGGGCATCCAAAAATTATTGGAAAATTACGTTTTGCCCAAAAACCCCGTGTTGCCCCGTTGCCCCATTGTGCCCCGCTCTACTTAAATCAAATAAATGTTTATTTAAATCAAATAAATATTTTACTTAATCTTAATAAACGGTGACCGTCAAAATTTTTTTTTTCTCGGTGTAATGGCAGTTTTGCGTTATTGTCAATAATGGACAAACAATCTTGTACGAAAGACTAGCCCGAGTGCCTTGACCGAGCATTGTTTCGACCCCCGACGCGTTTTCTTCCTCCGCCCGTTCCTCTTCTTGTCTCTTCTTTTTCTTCCTCTTCACGGGACAGCGAAGCGATGGAAAAGACCCTTTCGTTTTGTGACTAACGCACAAGAAATGCGAAACAAACTCCTATAAAACTCAAACGCTCTCCACCCACCGGATTCTCGGTATTAGATCATGTTTAATTGCCAGTTAAATTTACGACCGGTCGGATTATAAGCTGTCAAAATGGTCGATGTGACGCGCGCTCTCCGGTACCTTTCTTTTTCACTCTTTCTTGCCGACTCCCGGCCGACCACCCTTCGCTCTTTGGCTGTACCTGCAGCAATCCCGACAACGCCGTTCCCGACTCTTCCGGGAAAAAATGTGTCTCACTCGTATTATCAATTGGGACCGAAGAGAAAGAACCGCTCCACTCGATAAAACTTTGGCCTCCATGAGTGCCATCTTGGAAAAACTTGTTCGGAAACTCGGCGAGGAAAACTGTACGATGCGGATAGAGTGGAGTTATACGAGTGGATTCAATCCTTTGGAAACTATTATGAAAAAGTTTCAATTGTTATTTCAGGATTTTTTATTATTTATTTATTTTTATTTTTTATTATTAGCGTTTTTGATATTAGGTTTTGATATGGAGGTTAGGTGGGTTGAAGAGAAATAGACTCGGTGCGTTAAAGACGATGGTTTATTGTCTTGACACTGAACATAGATAAGTTAATGCATTGAATATTATTTAACTATATAAAAAATAACGTTTTCAAAAATAATGCCATGTGCGACTGTCGACTGTAGAGATTTTAGGTCACGATACAGATCGCGAAAAAGTTTCAATTATTGTTGTAAGATTTTCAATTTTCTAGTGCGTTTTTCGTATTAGGTTTTTCCTTTAATTTTAAGAAAAGTACGCTCCATTGGTGGGGGACGATGGTTTATTGTCTGAACAATCAACGTGGGTAAATTAATGAATTGAATGATAACAAAAATACCATTCGCAAAAATAATTCCATGTGCGACTATCGAATATAGAGATTAGAGATTAAAATAATACCACGTGCGACTGTCGACTATAGATTCTAACCATACAGATCGCAAAAAAGTTCCAACTGTTATTGCAAGATTTTTAATCGTACATTGCGTTTTTGGTATGAGCTTTATGTTAATTTTAAGAAAAGTACGCTCGATTCGTGGAAGACGAAGGTTTATTGTCTGAACATAGATCAACTAATGAATTGAGTATTAATAGCGTTAAAAAAAATGAATGCCGTGTGCGACTGTCAACTATAGAGATTTTAACTATACTGATCGCAAACAAATTTAAATTCTTATCGCAAGATCTTAAATTGTGTTTTGCGTTTTTGGTATTAGATTTTTACGTTCATTTTAAGAAAAGTACGCCCTATTCGTGAAAGACGATGGTTTATTTTCGGAACACTGAACACAGATTAATAAATAAATTGACTATCATTTCGGGTAAAAAAAAAAATAATTGACAAAAAATAATTCCATGCGCGGCTGTCGATTACAGAGATTATAGGTCACCACACAGATCGTTGAATCGCGAAAAGCTGCGCACCATCGAGGACTTTCACCACCGTTAACCCTGTTACCGGTGCGTAACACTATAGCCGAACCTACCTACTTTCCGAGTCAACGGGGCGACAATAAAAACCCGAAGCTGCCGTAAATTATCTCGAAAAATTGTACACTGACCCTGAAGTGCGACGAGAACGTGCTCGAAAAATGTCGCTCGAGGGACGGTGATTTAAAGTTCATCCCTTTCCCGTCTCGGTGGGGTGGAAAATTTGCATGCAATTTACCAAATTCTACTCCAATGTCCCTTAATTTTATTTTTATTTTTATTATTTTTTTTTTACCACATGAGGTCGCTCCAACAGAGTTATCGAGGCAATTGCGTGAAAGACGCGGAACACATTAGACTCTTACGGTATTACGAAGTAGCCTTACCTGGCGGTTGAACCTTCTTTTTCCGTGCGGCGCGAAGGGTCTCTGCGGTTTTTTTTCATTGCCCAAATAGCAAAATCCAATTATGCTCCGGCCCTGTTTTCACGGAAGGTGAATCAATTTCGGACAATGGCTTACCTTCCAGGAAGGTGGCTCGCGGCAAAACCTGCGCCCCATTGTTTTCCGGACGAGCGAACAATAATATCCGTCGAGTGTACCGAGCGCCGTGAAAGGGAAAAAACAAATAGAACTAGAGGCATACCCCCATCGTTCCCGAATTAGGATCGCGTGTACTTTCCACGCTCCGGTCGGAATAAAAGAGTTTTGACTTTCGTAGGCCTCGGGGGGCCTCGACGCGCCCGATTGACCACGGGCTTACACGCGTTCGAGTCATCCGATGACCCACATCGCATGACACCTGCATAAAAAAAAATTTACTCGAGTTACGATCAATGGGAACGGTAATGACATTCGCCGAATCCTTGACCTGGATTGTGCCACTATTTAATAACCACTTAAAAAGGGTTGTGGGACCGACTCAATTTTGAGAATTTCACCGCGTTTCGCGGGCACATGTGATATGATGGGGAAAATAAAACACGCGACTGGCGTATGAAATGCAAAGTATATATTAATTTTTACGGATCGTTCGAAATAATTGCACTAATTAATTACCACTTAAAAGGGTTGAGACGCTGAGTCAAGTTTGAAAGTTTTATCGCGTTTCACGCGCAGATTTTGAATTACATTGAGCAACAAAACATTGTGCTGATATAACGAAATGTAAAGTGTACCAAAATGTATACAAAAATTAGTACGCAAAAATAGCCCAAATTAATTATCATTTAAAAGGATTGAGACACGTGTACATGTGAATAGACATTGAGTAAAAAAAAATCTAACCGCGTACTGAAATGTAAAACATACCACAATTTGTACCAAAATTGTTTTGAAGAAATTGCACTAATTAATTACCACTTAAAAGGGTCAAAGAGCCGATCAAGTTTATAAAATTGTACTCCGTTTCACGCGTTCACACAAAAAGCCGCTGAGCAAAAAACCACTTTATCGGAATAATAAAATCCGAAACATTATAATTCGCATCCGAGTTGTTGAAAAAATAGCTTAAATTAAATCGAATTAAACAAATCGACTATTCATTTTAGTAATTTTACTTCCGACCTTATCAAAGTGAAAAAAAGCGTTGCATGTCTAATGCACACGGAATGTGCATTAAAAAAATATCATTGACTCAAGTAAAATTTTATTGCGGGCTGCCAAAGAAAAAAATTATCATTTCAATTCTACTTTTAATTCTAACAATTCCATACGGGCTTGAAACGATAACACGTCACCTTGACAATCTTGCTTAATTCTAACAATTCCATACGGGCTTGAAACGATAACACGTCACCTTGACAATCTTGCCGTCGTTGTTTCAATATCATATGGAATTGTAAGAATTGAACGTAGAATCGAAATAACAATTTTATTCTTTGGCAGCAGCAATCAAATTTTTTTTCAGTGCATGAACCAGATTTTTCTCAGTACATAAAACCAAAAAAAAAAAAAATAAATCACAAAGCCATCCTTGATGACCCTTGAGCAAGAGCGCGCGCGGATTAGAAGTTCGTGCTCATTGGCGGATTTCCGAGCACTCCGATAATGAATCCAAGACAGATTTAGAGTCATCCACGCCCAGCCCCGAGTCCACGAGACATTAAAACAGTCAATCCCGGATGAGAAATGAAGCCCGTCTCGGCAAAATCGCTACAAATCCCGTTATTTACTAACTCGAACCCGTGACAAGAGGCTCTCACCTCGTACAACTCTTCGCGGCCGAAATTGAGTACAATAATACGTCGACGGTAACTTGTTTACGTACAAATCGAGGAAGAAGCCGTCATATTTACGACGGAGAAGGAAACGAAAACGGTAACGAGCCGAGGAAGAAATTGTTCGACACCGCAATAAAGTCGCAAAGGGGTTTTTCACCGGAGGCCCCGCAATGGTTTCGTGCCACAGATTCGAGAGAACCGGTGAGAGGAAAACGGCTTTGCGCGTCGAAGACAAAACGACGAGGACGAGTGTTTGCTGGAAACGTTTTCTTACAGTTAGTGCCGGTTACGCCGTCACTCGTTCGCAACTTAACTGTAAAGCCGTCGTAAAGTCCTCGTCGAGAGAACGAGGGAAAGCATCCCGAGAGGATGAAAATGGCGCGGTTGCTCTCACGAAGGTGCCGAAAGTTGCTCGGGCGAGAGGGCAGATTAAGCCGACCCAAAGCCAAAGGGTTGAGTCCGGGATTTTTTGATGAAGTCCTTTTCGAAGTCTTTTTTTTCCCCACTTCTTCGCTGTCGTCAGCTCGTACAGTGCGAAAGGGTTGAATCCACGATTTATAACCACAGCGTCTACCTGCAAACTTGCATGCAAACGCTCGCGGCAAAAGCATTCGCCGTCATTTTCTAGCGGAGCTTCGGGCGGCTTTGCTGCCGAAAGGGTTAAAGAGTCGAAGTTTCACGGAAAGTACGGAGAGAAAACCTTAACGACCGAGGAAATTTTTCGATCCTAATGCTTTCGTTTGCCATTGCCGAGGAAAATGGTGTAACGGTACCGAGGCGAGGCTTTTTTTTGGTGGAAAAAAAGCAGATTTCGAAGGTACCGTTCTCGGCACTTTGCTTCGGGAGCGTTGCATAAAAAAAGTATATGGCGAACGGTGAAAGCCATGGCAATCTAATGAAACTGCTCGTCCCAGTGATAAATCTATGTCGCACTACGACCGATATATAGAAAATAGATTCTTGATCGGTTTTATACATTCTAATCATTTTCTATCGTTTTCTATTTGTTTAAGTCACGAATAGGCACGATGCCATATTTATGAACGATGACGGAAATAATCTGATGTTCTAAAGTATTTTTATCGTAGCGAAAATAGATATTTTTTTTTAGTGACGTCTCACTAAAAAGTGCCGGTTTTTGATACTCCACAATCAGTTTCTCATATGTATGTTCGATTGGGGATAGGATTAATTTTTAAAAATGATTAGCAATCACCAGAAGTGATAAATCACATTCCATTTTAATACCCAAAAATTCGTCTTTAATACCCAATCGATTTTAATACCCAAAAATTAGCCTTTGATTCCCAATCGATTTTAATACCCAAAAATTAGTCTTTAATACCCAATCGATTTTAATACGCAAAAATTAGTCTTTAATACCCAATCGATTTTAATACCCAAAAATTAGTCTTTGATACCCAATCGATTTTAATACCCAAAAATTAGTCTTTGATACCCAATCGATTTTAATACCCAAAAATTAGTCTTTGATTCCCAATCGATTTTAATACCCAAAAATTAGTCTTTAATACCCAATCGATTTTAATACCCAAAAATTGCACAAAATTATTTTAAATTGCAAAAAGTTATTAAAAATTAATGGAACTGAGAAATTCCACTTTCCGTTATTAATACCCAAAAAAAAAATCAGCCTCTCAAACCTATGCGTTAATTTGCCGAAAAATATTATGGACCAAAGAGTCGCCAACAGTGAATAAAAAAACTTAAAAACTGCTAATCATATTATGACATATCAACTGAATAACTATAGAACTCCCCGAAAAATAAATAGAAGAAATGGCGTCCGGATGATGCGGTATTGGTCGCGAGCTCCCGACGCGTGCTTGCTCCATTCATCCTCTCCGGGGGGAAGGTGGGGGGGGGGAGGGGCGGGGTATCTGGGATTTCGTAGAAGAGGATACAGATCGAGGGGTTGAACGAATCGAGAGAGCGTGGAGATGAGAGAAGGAAGGGCGACCGTGAGGCGAAGGGCGAGCGAGAGAGAGTCAAGGGTGGTACAGACAAGGGTGCGTCGCACGCGAGACGAGAGGGGGCGGAATCGAGTGGAGTGGAGTCGCGACGGAGCTATAGCCCAGGCAAAGACGGAGCATAGTAGCACATAGTTGTCGGCAACGATGAGATCGAGGAAAAAATAAATGCGGACGGCGGGGCGTCGGGGCGGGAGGGGGGGGGGAGGGGGGTGCGTGGGTCAGTGATCGCGCGCAGGGGTTTCCGAGGGAAACGAGAAAACGAGACACTTTCGGGAAACCCGGTGTTCAGTATCGGAGCCTCAAAGAACGACGCAGGAAGCTTGAAAAAAATCAGCTCCGTTCAGATTTCAGGTTTAAAAAAAAATTAATAAAGAACGCTCTGGGCGGTCGAGAAAAGGAAAACACTTGCTGGACCTAAAATGTTTGCTTAAAAAAATTATTATTGTTAATTAAGGTAGTATTAGCGCAATGACTGACGCCGCCTAAGTTTGAGAGGAATAAAAGAGAATTACAAACACTTCTCGATCGGATGAAAATCTGAAAAAATGAAGCATATGGAAGATGCTGATAAGATTGTTCGTCCATAATAATGATCCCAAAATGTTATTCGTTCCCTTTATGTTAATATTTGTTTAAAATTGTAATTTTCAAGTATTAGATAAAATTCTGAAATAAATTATACGTATTCAGAAAAATTGTCAAATCATTTTCGTAATAAAAAAACAATTGGTTGCCGGGTAATTTGTTGCACAATTTTTTTTTAGTAATTTGTTATGAACATTCTGAAATTATTATATGAACATTCTGAAATTATTATTATGCACAAACAATCTTTTCAGCACCTTTTATATGCTAGAATTTTTTCAGATTTTTTTCTCATCGAGAAGTGTCTGTTATCTTTGTCTATTTTCTCTCGAAATTAGGCGGCGTCAGTCATTGTGCTAGTACTACCTTAAGAAAGGATTAGTTTGAGAGGTGATCATGTTTGTTTATTGTTTTTGTTATTAGAATATGAAAGAAGCGGAGAATGTTGGGACTGTTTACGTATCGAGGAAAAGAATTTCTTCGATTTTTTTTTCTGATGGATGACACAATAGCATTAGCGGATGAGAATAAAAATAACAGATAGGCAATCGGCTTTATTAGTCGAATTTGCTGCGTCCACGAGGCATTGGACGCCAAGTGGGCCAATCCGGTTTTCCGCGAATTCCGGAAAGGGTTCATAAATTTTTTTTATAAGTAGGTTGGAATGTCAAGAATGTCGAAAAATTATTCCGGAATTTTAAAGCATGTACGTAATACTGATATAAATACCGATAATCCAACAGTCGAAAACTATTTCTAATTCGGGACTGTCGATAGAGGTATAAAAAAATCAGGACGTTATAGTTACGCTTTGGAATGCGCGTTTTAATTATTTTCTTATTTTTATTTTCATACATAAAAGCTTGAAAAATTCTTATTGCCAAACGCCTTGCATGATAATATTTTTCGACCATTAAAACAAAATTTTCGAGATCGATTTTCGTTACACAAATTTTCCATCGAGAAGCTATTTTTTTATCTCTCTGGTTATCCCTAAACTCAATAGAGAGGATCGAGGAAAAGAATACCGAGAAAAGGGTGGGGGTGGAGTGGATAAGTCTATATGGGACTGTATGGGTCTATATGGAACTCCAGAACACGGACGCTTACTATACTATATATATATATATATATATATAGATAGATATATAGTAATATAATAGTATATAAGTAATATAGTATAGTAATATATATTAGGGTAGAGCGGGGCAAAATGGGGCAACGGGGCAAAACGTCATTTTCCAATAATTTTTGGATGCCCGAATTCGTCCTATCGGATACATCTTTGCCACCTTGTCCGATCCAAAAATGATTGGAAAATTTAGTTTTGCCCAAAAACCCCGTTTTGCCCCGTTGCCCCATTTTGCCCCGCTGTCTCCTATAGTGTCTTTCTTAAGTAGGAAAATAAGTAAAGACTGTGAAATAAAAAAGGGACAATACATTTACGTTCTCGATCGCGCTTTTTAACCATTTTCTTACTTTCATTTTTATTTTTTATACCTTAAGTCTCGAAAAAACTCTAATTGCCAAACACCCATCGACCGAATTCCTCCAGCCTATCGCGGCAACATTTTTCCCCCACCAAAACGAAACTGTCAAGATTGATTTTCGTTACAAAAACATTCCATCGACGGCAACATTTTTTATCCATCGAGTCATCCTCAGACTCGATACCAGACGGACTCAAGGACGAGAATTCCGAAAAAAGGGTCGAAGGGCTCCCATAAGTCCAGCCCACACATCTCTCTATACGCGAACTCCAGAACACGGAAGCTCACACTCTTTCCCGAAGTAGGGAAATAAGTGAAGAATCCGAGAAAAAAAAAAGAAAGAAAAAAGGGGGAAAACTCGAGAACGAGGGAAATACATCTCGGTGGAAGAAAGCGAGAAAGACGGAAGCCGCAGTCGCGAGGACGAAAGGCGACGAGGAAGCGTGTGCCGTACAGCACGAGAGCCGAAAGGGCCGCGAAGGGTGGGGGAGGGTTCTTTGGTCGGAGCGTGGTGGGGGGTGGAGCGGTTGCCAAAAACATCTATGAATTCTGTCAATCGTTGAGCCGCGATTGGCCGACGGTCGGACGGAGGGTAGGGGTAGTTTCCCCCTTCGCAAATCCACAAAACAAGCCGGTATTTCCTACATCGGAACTCGGCGCACGGCTTGTCAGTTGAGCACGGACATTCGAGACGCGAACGGGTGTCACCGTTCGATGTCACATCGAAACTTAATTCGAGTACTTTTAAGTGGCAACAATTTTTACAACGTTGCAACGAACGTCGACGGTCGCACCGATGAAATTTTACCGAGTCGCCGGTCGCGAGGAACTGTTGAAGATTCGTTGATATTGTAATCGTGACCGAAATTGAGATTGGTGATTCTGTGCTCGTCGAACATTGCATTGGTTGCATGCACGCTAGCGTCGCACGCGTCGCGCTTTAAGTGGGGTGCTCCATATAATTGATTCTCGTGCCCGGATCATCGATACGACCGTCGGGGGAGTCATCGATATCGAAGGTCTTCCGAGCACATCAATCACCGTCATCACGGCACGTTGCTGAGATCTACGGACGGACCGCGCGTGTCCGGATAAGAGGTTCGTCACGACGTTTTTATACTTTTATTTTTTATTTTTATCGTTCGGTTATGGAGTTTTGTGTTACATTGGTGGGATGGGAAAAATTGTGCACCTCTCTTTGTGCTGATTTGATCGACGCTAAACCGATGAAATTTTATCGGATAAGTTAATCAATCGAAATCAAAAGTTTGTCGATAGAAATCAGAATTTTGTGAATATACATTGAAATTTGATCAATAAAGATAAAAATTTGATCCATAAGGATTAAAATTATAAAGATTAAAATTTCATCAATAAAGATTCATTATAATCTTCATAGATTTATAAGAATAAAAATTTTATCAACAAAAATCTGAATTGTATTAATACAAATTTGAGTTTTATGGTTAAAATGTTAATTTTGTTAGTATAATTTTAATGTCATCAATCAAAGCGAAAATTGTATAAATTTCGGAGTTTCGACTGTATCGTGAAAATGCCGTTAATTACCGTCCAATCACACATGTGCGTAGAAATAATTTGACATTTTTTTTTCTCGTACTTTGTGTCCTTTCCGAGAATCGGTCTGTTCGCAGGACCACGAGGTCCTATATTCGGTGCGTGTGTATAGGTACATATATATATATATCTATACATGTGTGTCTCGGACACTACGAGTAGTAAGTTCGAGTACAAGCCGCGTACGAAACCGTTGTCCAGTTGTTGTTTAGCCTCGAAAGTTCGAAAAGCTACGGGTTAGTTGATTCGAGTCGCTACAGTGTGCCGTACGTGCGTATCAACGTCCCCGAGAAAAACAAGCGCGAGGAAAGCCCTTCTGCCGGGTGTGTATGAAAGAGAGTCGTGGATCGAATAACCGTCATCGCCGAATCCAATCGAGCCAACGATAAAATGTCCTGAGAGCATTTTTATACATCGTTTCAATTAAATAATTATTAAATTTGCCGTCAATATAATAACGCAATTTCTCAAAATTTAACTCCTAAAAACTGGAGATCACTGCTAACTTGCCATTGTCTGGCAGCCGTTCCAGCCTCGTGGTTCCCTCGATAGTTAAAAGAATTAATAAGATCGGGAATTACATATATTATGAGAATTATAATAATTTAATAATTCATTAAATATGTTATTATTATTTTTTTTGGTTAGATTTATCATTATTGGTTACATTTATCATCAAGCATTTTATAGTTGTTAGCATGAAATTTTATCAACGGGCGTCGATTGGTCTTCACCATCGGTACGGTGAAATAGGGATAGAAAAATGCAATGGCCGAAGGGTCGAGCGAAGTAGAAAAAACGTGGTCCATGATAGGGGGAGTTATCGCGAAGCCGGGTCGGGGGCGGGATGTATGCGGGATAAAGTGCGGACGTCTCGGGGACTCGAACCGATCGATCGGTTAATCGAGAAGGGAAGACCGAGGTACAGGGCGATGCTGATTGCTGGACGTAAAAGTTTCGATTACTGACTGTGACTTATTTACCCGAACTTAAATTATTTCTTTTAACATTTAATTGGGTACTTAAAAAAAAAATTAATTGTTACCATTGAATTGGCCCAGCGGACAGGATTTACAGTAAATGATAAATCACTTCGTCTAAATTAACATTTCTATTAAAAAAATAACAATATTAATTTTTTGAAATTTTTTATTTAAAAAAAAAATATTGATTAAATTTAACTGAAATATTCGGACAAGCAGTTTTGAGAACTGGCCGGAGCGGAGCGGCTCGGCCGAGCGACCCGTGGGAGCTTTATTTTTGATTTTTTTTTTTTTTCGTCGATCCCCTCGGTAGTCGTGACTATTTCTTTTTCTGTTATCAGGCGATATATTTTCGAGTCGGATAGCCGCGATTTTTTTCCTATTTACTATTATCGTGCGTGCCGGACTGTAACAGTTCGGTCGACCTCTCCGTTTCTTCGACTCTTATGTACATCGTGGCTGTTTTATTATTTTTCGTTATTCCTGACGGAGTCGAGTCCCGTCGGAAGATTTGTTTTGCCACGACACTTTGCCACGCGTTATCCGCACCGAGACATTCGAGTGAGTTCATTCGAACAAAAGTTCGCTCGCTCCAGCGAGAATCTTAATTTCTCGGAAGCTTTCACGCGATTCTTGGAAGTTCCGTCAAGGGTTGTTTCGACGCCCGGTTCTCGACAACCTGAAAAATAATTTATTCGATTTAAGTAACTATTGTTAGAATGTAAATAAATTTTTATTTAAATCAAATAAATATTCATTTTAATCAAACAAATATTTATTCCAATCAAATAAATATTCATTTTAATCAAACAAATATTTATTTCAATCAAATAAATAATTATTTTAATCAAACGAATATTTATTTCAATCAAATAAATAATTATTTTCATCAAATATATATTTATATAGTCTTATAACGCCCGTCAAATAAATTATTTTTTTAGGTTCGACTTCCGCTTATCGCTCAATTTTTCTATTTCCAATATTTCATTTTTATTAATGTTCATTCTCCATACATTAGCGAATTCCGAGGACAGAAACACGAACGATTTGTTTACGACAGTTGGGAGGCGAACGGATCGGTAACAGATCGTTCGACCTCTCCCTTTCTTCCTCTCTTATCTAAATCGCCGCTGTTTTGTTATTTTTCCTTTATTCCCGACAGAGTCCAGTCCCGTCGGAAGATTTCTTTCGCCGCTACACACTCGAGCGAGTTCGTCCGAACGAAAGTCCGCTCGCTCGGCGAGAATCGTAATTGTCTCGTAAGCTTTCGAGTGGTTCCTGGAAGTCGCAATTCTCACCGTGCGCTAATCCCGCGTGATCCCGTTAAGGGTTGTTTCGTCGCACCCCTTACCGCTCCATTTAAATTTTCCATTCTTTACATACTCTCGAAAATTCCGAGACAGAAAGACGAGCGACTTATTTATGACTGGGAGGCGAACGGGTCGGCACAATGCGAATATCTTCGAGAGTCAAAATTAAAAGAAATATAGAAACCCCTCGAAGAAACACAGAAACTGAGAAAAATTTTTGGTTCGCCGTCCGGTGAAATGCGGGAAAATAAAATATAACGTCGAAGGAGCTTTGCTCCAGTTGAATAAATCAACCCGGACCCGCGGTAGTGGTAATGGTTGCCGGTCGGTCACCCGGCACGTCGGGTCTTCCGCACACCCCGAAGAGCTCGAAGCCTTCCGGCTTTACCGAGAATCCGCGCCGGTCCCGCTCACTTGCGCTCGACAATCCTCCGGGGCAACCCCTTTTTCCACGAATTTTTCGACCCAAAGGAGCCAACGAAAAAACCCTTTTTTCAATGACTGTACCGTTAGTTCACGTTAAAGATACACATTTCGGGCGATTGTTGCAATAATTGTTGTTCCGAGCTCACTTTAATCCTTACAAGTTTGGGACTCACTGGGCTGCACGTTTTAGGTCCTTAAACTTATGTTTACCTTAACAATGATATTTTGTCACCTACAGTATAATTTATATAATTTATATAATTTATATAATTTATATAATTTATATAATTTATATAATTTATATAATTTATATAATTTATATAATTTATATAATTTATTTGAAAAAAATAATTAAATTGATTACATTGTAAATATAAAAAATACTTTCCGGCTTTATTGAGAATTTGCGCGATCCGCTCAGTTGCGCTCGACAATCCTCCGGGGCAACCCCATTTTCCACGAATTTTCCGACCCAACGGAGCCAACGAACAAACCCTTTTTTTCAATTACTGTACCGTTAGTCCACGTTGAAGATACAAATTTCGAGTGATTGTTGCAATAATTGTTATTCCGAGCTCTCGTTAATCCTTCAAAGTTGACGGCTCACTGGTTAATAGGTTTTAGGTCCGTAAACTGATAGTTGATGAAATTCATGATAAGAAATTGTTTTCATCAACTCAGTTCAAGGACCTAAAACGTACTGATGTCATTTTTTATTTATAATTGCTTTGAAGAAAATTATTAAATTGTAAATAAAAAAATTACATTTTATTTAATTTACTAAATTTCATAATTTTTATTATATGGATACATATAAAAAATAATTGTACTTGTCGAGCGGTGGAAAATGTGTAAAATTATATTTTGAACCATTGACTGACCGATCGGCGAACTGTCTAAGATATAATCTTTGAATATATCGATATTCGACACTCAATTTTTCACGCACAAAAGATGACAAAAAAAGTGTATCGTGACGAGCGAACGGTGATACAAAAAGCGCGGTGCAGAGAATCCCTTCGCTGTATGGAAAGTAGTCTCGAAGGTTCGTCCCCCTTTTTCGAAACATTTTCAACAAAAACCCCTTTTTTTCGTGGCCAGCTGTGTGTCCTTGGTCCTTTTGCCGGAGCGGCAGTTTAGAAAGCTTGAGAAGAAACTCTGCATTTCTTTGGACAAGAGAAATTGTCCTGTCGCTCACATTTTCCGAACCATCAAAGCATATGCACAGCATGCTACGGTATTGCCAGTAAAGTCCCCAAAAAAAATACAAAAAAAAATTGCTTTCGTCGCAAAATACTTCCACATCGTAGTTAAAATAACAAAGATATTGATGCGCTATTAAATCTTAAATATTTAAATTTTTTCAATTAAATAAACAAAATAGATTATTTTTTCAATTATTAAACGCTAAACAATAAAATCGCAACTCGTAATGACAATAATAAAAAAAAAATTGTTGCGCTGTTAAATCTTTTGTATTTTTATTTTTTCAATTATTAAACGCTAAACAATAAAACCGCAACCCGTAATTACAATAACAAAAAAAAATGATTGCGCTGTTAAATCTTTCGTATTTTTATTTTTTCAATTATTAAACGCTAAACAATAAAAAAGCAACTCGTAATTACAATAATAAAAAAAAATTATAGCGCTGTTAAATCTTTCGTATTTTTATTTTTTCAATGATTAAACGCTAAACAATACGCAATATGGCGACGAATGATTATTGGGTGGGATTGGACGTGGCGTGTTGGTCTCAATTTTCCGCGAATCTTCCTTCGACTAATGAATTCCGGTCGGGCGACTCTGCCGATGGGCTGCAATCAACGTTACCGCCACCGCGCTGGCGTCAGCAACGACAATCGCATTAATTTACGAAATTGATCTCGTTTTCCAGGGTAAGAAATGCGAGGCAACTGGGAAGCCGCCGAGGCGTTAGTGCTCGCGCCGGGCCAGCAGCTTCAACAACAGCAACACAGCATCATGGAGGAACAGCGTCTGCCCCTCCATTCGCCAACCACGCCCGCTTGGGGTGGTATCACCGATAGAATAGTGGTGAGTAATCGCGAGCCCCTACTGGAGCTCTCACCCTCGCATCAAATCCTTCGCTCTCATCTCTTTCCGTCGCGCACTAAATCGCGGCCGTAGACTAGCTGCGCTGTACTTTCCCTCTCCCGACCCTATCTCGGACCCTCGACTTCTCCGGCATGAAAGTCGCAAAATGTCTGCTTCCGTCGGCAAAACCCGTCGTTGAACTGAAACAAATGTAGCCGACGATGGAACTCGCCGAATTATTTTCCACTCACCTATCCGTATTTTTGTAATAACTTTGTTTAATAGTTTTGTTTAATAAATTTTTAAAATAATTTTGGTTAATACATTTTTTAAATAATTTTGGTTAATACATTTTTTAAATAATTTTGTTTAATACATTTTTTAAATCATTCTGTTTAATCATTTTTTAAAATAATTTTGTTTAATGGCTTTGTTTAATAGCTATGTTTAATGGCTTTGTTTAATAACTTTTTTAATAACTTTGTTTAGTAATTTTGTTAAATGACTTTGGTTAATAATTTCGATTAATATTTATTTACTCATATTCACGCTCGCACCGTCGCAGCAAATCCTTCGCTTTCTTCTCCTTCCGTCGCTCATTAAATCGCGGCCGCTGAGTAGCTGCGCTATATTTGCCCTCTCGCATCCCTATCTCGGACCCTAGACTTCTCCGGCATGAAAGTCGCAAAATGTCTGCTTCCTTCGGCAAATTCGTCGCGGAACAAATATAGCCGTCGATGGAACTGGCGCATTTCCTAACACTCACCTATCCGTAGGCACTATAAGACGGTTACTTTTTACTCCAATATCTATATGACTATATTTGATGAAGATATGATTTTTAATCTGACACGAAACAGTCCTTGCGACATTAAATTTTGATACGTTCGAAACTTTGATATGACATTTAATTGATATTGATATTGATATTTAAAAAACATAAATTAAAAAAAAACAACACCAATAAACAATAGCAAATAATTTTCAAAGTTTCATCTGAAACATTCGGCATTGAGATTTATTTTGTACAGTTTGTTGGAAATCAACTTCTTGGAAATATTAATGACAAACCGCATACACAGATATAGATCGATATGATCCATAAAAGCCAAGCTTAAAAAATCATGCATCAAAAGACAGATTTTTTATTCGATTTTTCGATTTTGGGTATTTAATATATTTTTTTATAACCGTGTTTTTTTTGTGATTTGCAGAAGGAGGAACCCACGGAAGATAAGAACAATGATTCTGGAGTGTCACCGGGTCATTACACGAGTAATTCAGCGTCACCGAGAAGCAGGCGTTCTTCGTCGACGGCAAACTGCAGTCTATCACCGGGGAGCGCTTCCTCCCAGGATTCGAACGCCATGCCGTGCGGAAATTTCGACTACAGCCCGCAGAGCATCTACAAAAATTGCGGATCACCGCTCGATTACGTGAGGATTCATTCCATGGACGATATGTCGCAGCATCAACAGAACGAGCATCAGGCGATGGACGTTGTGTCGAGCAGTATGAAGTCTGGCTGCGAGGAGTCCGAGGTCGGCCAGGACACGCTACAGTGCCCGGTCTGCCCGTTCACAACACTAAACAGGTAAGCAAAACAATTAAATCAGTAAGTCTCGATCGGTAAACCGTATTCGACTACCTCATAAAAATAAATATAAAATAAACGTCAATCGAATCCAATCGATCTTATAAATTCATGAAACTAAAGCATTTTTTATATCCTTTATCAAAAATATCAAAAATATCAAAAATATCAAAAATATCAAAAATATCAAAAATATCAAAAATATCAAAAATATCAAAAATATCAAAAATATCAAAAAGTTTACAAAATAGATGTTTTTATTAATTTAATTAACGCTTTAATATTTCCAGATTGCAGTTCACTGAACACCTCGCGGCTCACTACGCAGCAAAGTGCGAGACGCCAGATTTCACAAAGTCTCTGCTGACGGGTCACGAGATGCACAATCATCATCATCAGCAGCAGCAGCATCAGCAGCAGTTGCAGCAGATGCATCACTCGATGAACGCGATGTCGAGCATGGACGAGGAGAACCGTGCCTCGCCGTCCCAGGGGGAGCGCTCGGAGCAGGAATCCGAAGAGGCCGACGAGCCGGGTCTGCGCGTTCCACGTGTGAACTCCCAGGGCAAAGTGAAGACGTTCCGTTGCAAGCAGTGCAACTTCGTCGCGATAACGAAGCTCGAATTCTGGGAGCACAGTCGCGGTCACATAAAGGCGGAGAAGCTTCTGACCTGCCCCAAGTGTCCCTTCGTCACCGAGTACAAGCATCACCTGGAGTATCACCTGCGCAACCACTTCGGCTCGAAGCCCTTCAAGTGCGACAAGTGTTCGTACTCGTGCGTGAACAAGTCGATGCTCAACAGCCACCTGAAGTCCCACTCGAACGTCTACCAGTACAGATGCGCGAATTGCTCGTACGCGACCAAGTACTGTCACTCGCTGAAGCTGCACCTGAGAAAGTATTCCCACAAGCCGGCGATGGTCCTGAACGCCGACGGTTCGCCGAACCCGCTGCCGATAATCGACGTCTACGGAACGCGCCGAGGCCCGAAGCAGAAGCCCACGAACGGCGTCGCCAAGAGCCAGGAAGACAACGTTCACATGCCAAACCCGGATTTGTCGAGTCCTGGTCAGTGTTCGCTGTCCGGACAGTTGGTCGTCCAGCCGCAGATATCGCCGATCAGCCATCGCATACCGATGAACCCGATGAGCGCGATGCACGCCCTCAGCAACGGCGTCAACCAGGCCGTCATGCCTTTCCCCTACGGCCAGATGTTCGCCGGATTCCCCATGGCCAATCACTACCCCATGTCGGACGAGGCTACGGAGAAGCACCTGGAGCACCTCAAGAGCAACCTCTTCGCCGAGTACGCGAAGGTGATGGCCGGCGAGAGAATGAACGTCGATTATCCCCAGGAAATCGGCGTCAACGGATTCAACACCGGCCTCAGCGCCAACCCGGTTATCAACCAGGAGGTCGCGTCGTCGCCCGTCGAGGCTGGGGTCGACAACTCCAGTGCCAACAGCCAACCGGTTTCCGCCAAGACGGAAACGGAGACGCCGATGGAGCACAAGGTGACGCCTCTGGACCTCAGCAAGCCCGACGTCGTGGCGAACAACAACAACGACTCCAACGAGAACAACAACATCCAGCACGAGAAGGTTCAAAACGGAACGAGCTCCAACACAAACTCGCCGAGGACGTCGGGAACGAGCAGACGCAAAGGCAGGGCCGTGAAGCTCGACCGGAGGGTCGTCGAGGAGGAGACCGACGAGGAGCGCGACAGGGAGACCGAAAATATGGAAGCCTCCGGTCTCGAGCAGAACTTCGCCAATGCGGAGGTCTGCAAAGACGACTCGCCCGAAAGAACCTGCGGTGCAATCGGCATGAGCAACGAATTCACGTGCCAGTACTGCGAAATCGCGTTCGGCAACGTCGTCATGTACACCGTTCACATGGGCTATCACGGCTACAAGAACCCATACACGTGCAACATGTGCGGCCACGAGAGCGAGGACAAGGTCTCGTTCTTCCTCCACATAGCCAGGTCCAAGCACACGTAGTTCTACTATTACCGTTTGAGGGGGTGTTTTTTTTTTTTGCGTTTGCAGACTTCGAGGCACGGTGATCGAAGCTCGTACACGTGGAGATATTTTTTTTTTGTTTTTTTTTTTTTTTTTGTGGGACCTCGGATTGGGGACGTTTACGCGAGGTCGTCGATGAGCGGCGAGGGTTGAATGAGGAATCTCTGCGTTCTAGTCAAACACCGGGCAGACGCTGTGAGCGTGGGGCACAGCTCGGGGTGCAATTTAAGGATAAATGAGTCAATTATAACGCGTAATTCGAGCCAATGAGGATACATTATTTTAGTGGATGCGCTGGAATTTATTGATCGACGATGAGACTCGCTTGCACTGGGAAAAAGTTACATAGTAAAAGTAACAGTACTGACTTTATGCCATAGAAAATTGTTTCCAGGGGAACGTTTGTATTTTGTAGTTACGATAGTGACAAAAAGTCGTGTTTGCAACAATAATTTTGATGTGACCAATTGAATTTATATTGTCAAAAATTATCAAAAATTAATATAGGGTAAAAGTGGTGAATATGGCACACCTCGATTAACACGTAAATCAATGATATATGGACCGGGCCATATTCCCCACTTTTACCCTAGACGTTCAACCTGGGAACTGTTGGTACAGTAGAAAATACTATGCTTTTTCTCAGTGTACGAGACCTTGTCGGATCGGCCGAGGGCGTGACAGAAGCGACCTCACTGCGGAGGAGATTATCACGATTATCTTATAGTTTATACATGTACATGCATTGACGCGTGCGGATATGGATCTCGTTCGACAAACGTAAATTTATTTTTTATTTTGTCAACTTTTTTTTTTTTTTTCTTAACTGCGACTTTGCTCGTCCAGCGAATAACGTCGCACCGCCGTTTGAAGTGCAGCGCCTCGAACGGACGTCGATCAAAGAAATCACCCGTCAGCGAATCCGTACATTTTTTTCTTTTATCAACTTTCATCGAACAAGACTTTTGTATCATAATTTTTTTTTTTAATCTTTCGGAGGAACGACGAAACTTTTAAGTCTTACGATCGGTGACCCTTTGAGTGATTTTTTTTTTCGTTTTAAAGAGATTTTTTTTTTTTGCGTGACCGATTCGCGTGGGTGAGGATTTTTTTATTCTCGACGGAAGTTCGAAGAGCTGTGAAAAACGGGGGTGCGCCGCGGTTCGAAAAATTGTTCTCGGCGCGAGACGCGTGCGCGGTTCCATCGCGCGTGGAGTCCGCGCATGCGCGTTGTTCGCTCGGATCGTAGGATCGTACGGAGACGAATTAGAAACAACAGAAGAAATTAAAATTGTAAAGACTGATCGATGGGATCGATTGCGCATGCTCTTCGGCAGCGACGTTTCCTGCGATTATACCTCATCAATATTGTTACTGCAAATGGGAATTAAATATTTTTTAAATTTTTTTTCTTTATATAGCATTCGATACGTTTTCTCTGCGATTCTAGTCGATATAGATTGCACGTGGAAACTATGTATCGCAATACTATAATAATGCAGCAACAATCTTGACGATGAATTATATGAGGCGTGGAAACGTCGCGCCGGAAAATTGAGCGCAATATTCCGAAGCCGCATATTTTTCTAAAAGCACGTGCCAACGATAATTAGACGGTTAACTATAGCGATTAATTTTTGGATATAGAAGAGGCGAGTTTATATCGAATGTATGATAGGTGAGACGATGCGGAGTGTCTCGGATAAGCCGACACAAGTGTACAGGTTCCTATAAATAGATAGATTATATATCGATGAAGATATAACATATAAATATATTTTTCGAATCGCAAAGATCTATTGTTAATTGATAAGAGAGCGTAGGTCGAGAATGGAATTTTTCATACGGTGAGAAAATTTCCGTCGTAATTATAATATTTTTCTTCCATCTCCGATAAAAAAAAATAAAAGTTAAAACTTCGTCAAATTGATCTCTCATCGATGTGCTCGTAACGCGAAACGAGCGAATTCTTTTTCGTATTGTGTGAACGACAAAGACCCGTCGCGCAAGACCTTCAGTTTTATTTCTTTTTTTTTCGTTCCGCATTCTCTGACCCCTGAATTTGAATGATTGAACCGATTGTTTTTTTTCTTTTTTTTTTCAAGTACTTAGGTGACGTTAGAGAAGTGATTGGACATCTCTTAATTTACTTTACACATCTCACCCTACATTTATTTTATTTTTTCTTTGATTGCGAACGGTTTTATCAAAAAAAAATTGCTTGCGGAAGGTTCGCGTGCGGTCTTGCTCGTTCACACAATTACGTTGATTAAAGTTATCGATAGTATGTGTATATTATTAAACATTCGGAGTCTCTTTGTGCGACGCGTAACAAAAGTATACGAATAAGAATGAGTGAGCTTACGCGCGTTACTGTTACTGTTGGAGTACCTTAATAAAATCACGAGTTATTAAAAAAAATTGATCACCGGAAATACGGTGACGAAGAATCGACATGGCGGTTGCGTGATGCAACATAGCATAACTTAGAATGATGTAATAAATGGACATTCCCTCTTACATGTAGCTCCAAATACATAAGTTATTTATCCAACTAAATTGACAGCTTCGAATTATTTTCCTGTTCCCGTTACCTTATAAGTAATCAAGATAACAATTCTGAAAATCCTCAAATTTGGAAATAAATTGTTTGAACAAATGGCATTTTGTTTACAAAAGCAACTCTTATCTCGATGTCGTTGTGCTCGTAAGAAGAGCACAACGCCCCATCAGCTCATACCTGAAATCGTACCGGAAGTGACGTCATATCGGGAATTCGTTACTTCCGGTTTGAAAATATGATTTTTCGACCGGAAGTGACGTCATATCGGGAATTCGTTACTTTCGGTTTGAAAATATGATTCTTCGACCGGAAATGACGTCATATCGGGAATTCGTCACTTCCGGTTTAAAAATATGATTATTCAACCGGAAGTGACGTCATATCGGGAATTCGTTACTTCCGGTTTGAAAATATGATTATTCAACCGGAAGTGACGTCATATCCGGAATTCGTTACTTCCGGTTTGAAAATATGATTTGTCGACCGGAAGTGACGTCATATCGGGGACTCGCCACTTCCGGTTTGAAAATATAATTTTTCGACCGGAAGTGACGTCAGATCTCAGAAATTCCGTAGCAATTTCACAATTTTTGTTTTCTTCCAATTTACAAGGGAATTCTGTTACTTAATAGAAGTAAAAGATAGAAGGCAAACATGTAGCATATAGTTTTTTTATTGCATTAATACATATTTGCATCGCCTATTCGGGCCGTTGCAAGTAGATTTCAATTCTCTTTTGCCTGCTCTGCGCGCCTTCGGTAGGAAATCGGTGATGTTCTGGTCGTTCATGGCTCGTAGACTCGACTCACTGTCGGTATTGTCGGTGCCTCCTATGACCGCCTCCTCAGAATAATCTCATCGCATCTCAGAAATTCATGACAATTTCGCA
>JAPYZC010006019.1:0-12826 GCA_030522665.1 Ichneumoninae sp. A BG-2022a | reverse complement strand
AAGTATTGAAAATCCATTACGACACTTGTAATCGTAACTGCAAACATTATATGATGCACAGAAAAAAAGTTACACAAGGTTTAAGCCTAAATTATTTTCCATTGTTGAATTCTGTTCAAACACGGACGATATAGGGTCCGAAGAATGGTACAAGCATTACTACATACGCGACCTAATAATCGGACAATACGAAAAGGTTAGGTTGGCCAGTTTTCTACGTATCTTATCTTCATTATTGTTTTGCGTGAATATTATTGTTTTCATTGATTTAATTGATAAATCGCAAAGGAATTCTTTTAGTCAATATCAACTAAAAGTTCGCACATCAGAATTCTCGACACCTGCGATCGTCCGAAAAACTGCGTCCGAAGATCGGTACATTTGGGCTCTCTTGATACTTCCGTAATTAAAAAAATATTTATCCTTTTATAATTAACCGGTGACTTTTGGAAACTAGAAACTATCAGCTTGATATTGGTTTCGGTTATTTCAAGAAAAATAATTTTCTTGATAAATTAATAACTGCTGGAATCTTAGGCTGCTCTTAACAGTGCGATCATTGGTACCTTTACCTTATTTCCTACTATAACGAAACGTTCCCAGGGGGGACGTCTCAACGATTACTCAATTGATATACTCAATTGATTCAACTATAATTATAGTTGCAACTATAATTTTTAGTCATTGTCGTATTTATAAAATGTAGACGTTCACCCCTTGGGAACTATTTACTATGTAAGTTTTTCTCAGTGTATATATTGTAACGGAATCAGTTCTTTTAATTACTCATTTATCGATCGATTCGAACACAAGGGAATGGAAATGGATCCGCAAGCACCGATCTGACAATTGAACGTGCGATACGAGACTTCGCAACGATCGTAGTTTGATTAACAGTCTTGACTGAGACCTCGAACCGAATCTTACGAACGTACCACGAGAACTTATTTGGTAATTAAATATCGCCCTTGTTTGTTTTTTACTTATTGGTGTTACATTTATTCGCTCGGAAGTAACAATATTTTTTGCAGAATGAATAGCCAAAGAAAAACAACAAAGTTCATTGTTATTAAGTGAAGCTGGCAGGGAAAATCAAAGATTTTCACAACAATCGGAAATATTTAGATTCCGAATAATCTTTGACTTTTTCTAGAAAGTGCGAAAACTTTGCGAAATTCGAAGGAATTTTCGGAGAAATTTCTGATGAATTTTTCGAAACTTCCAGAGAAATTTTCTGGCATATTCATCAAAATATTCTACCAGGGCATTTATAATTTGCTGTAAAATCAGGTCAAAGACGGGTCGCATGTGTGCATTTCGTTTTCGTATGTCGAATGGAGAAATGAATATTAATTTAACAAGTGGCGATTGACGGCGCTTTGGGTGTCATGAAAATTACACCCAAGATTACACGATTTCTTTTCTTTTCTTAATGCGATATTTCGAATCAAACAGCGTATCTCTTCCTCATTGCTTAGATACCTATTTCGGGTCTGTCTAATCTTTGTCATTGAAGTGTTAACGATGGCACAGGTGTTCGGTAACAAAGTCTTGACGAGCATTGGTCTCGCTTGAATGCGTGATTTACCTTATCGCAATGTTTGTCTAATGTTTATGACGGCCCGTTATCTCTCCAATTATTATTCCAGAGCAGCACAAAGATAACGCTTTTGATCAGTCAAAATATATAAGGCAGAGCCCACGGAGCGTAATAACGTTAGTACCCTGAAATCAATCAACTCCCGATAAAAATGTACCGCAACATTTGTATAGTACTTGCGCTCTTTGCCGTCTCGAAGTCCGTAAGTAATTATGTCGATGACGTGATATATATTCGAATATTATTTATTAATTTAATGATAATTTATGCCAATGATTAATACAGACTTTCACCGTCGCTGGACCCGTCAATATTCTACTTGCAATGAAGCACTGCAAAGAGGCACACGATATATCTGATGACCAGATACGCCAGCTAATTTCACAAAAACTTATTAATGCAATGAATTATCCGAATGGAAAATGCTTCGTGGGGTGTTTGCTGGAACAGACACAAGTAGTGAGTAAACCGAAATAAATCGAAAAATTATAAAAATACATTTTTTAAAATTATAAAAATAAATTTTGATAATTATTTATTATTAATTACAAATTTTTATAAATTGTTATTATTATTATTTCGTTTCGTAGTTGAAGTCCGATGGCACTATTGACCCAACGGACCTGATCAGTGCCATGCCGCGAGAAATTAAAGAAGCAAATGGAGTTACTGAGGAATTCAGAAAGTGCGCTGATCAACGTATGTACCACACGTATTGTAGACTGAGATGTATGATGCATAGGCCGATGAGGTTTAACATTGTTAGGAATACCTTCAATACGCAACATGTTGGATGCAATATTTTGAATTTGAAAAATATATTTGACTTTAATTCTGCAGCCTCAAAAATCACATGTGGGACTGACAGTGAAGGTTTTAATTATGATGTGCATTCCGTATTATCACTAAAAAATTTAATTTTTTTTATGCCGCAGCGGGTGAAGGTTGTGAAAGGAAGTTCAAGATTGCCGTGTGCATCGAACGTGTAGAGGTAATTAAAAGCGATAAACAATAACATTCAATGTTAGTAAATGAAATAGTTTGTATCATGTAATTAATAATTTATAAAAAAATTTACCCCCATTTATGCTTATTGCAGGACCTTATTAGATCCCGGAAGTTTGGCAAAATGGGGAATCGAAGCGGGGCCCAATGATTTGCACAATTATTATTTCTGTACTGTATATTTTACAATACCTTACAATAAATATAAATCAATCACGAATGGTTAGTTAATCTGTCCACGTCTAACAGGTCTTCTCGTCGAAAGCATGACGCAGACTAACGCGCCGCCGCCATACCCGCCAAATCATTAAGAACATAACCGACACGACAAATAAATCGTAGTATTAAATAAAGCGGGTCCGAAAATTGAAAAAAAAAACGAAATATTCCATACGATATGAAATTGTCCTGATTCAACTTTTTTGCATGAAGCGAATAATCGTTCATGAGAATTTTCGTTATTGTCGCTACCTTTAACCTTCCGTTTGTATCCAGTAAATATTCTCAACCGCGATTCATCCGGAAAACGAGAGTCGCTTTCCTTCTCTTTTTACCACGAGACAACTCTCACGAGACGGGATTTTTATCGTCGCGTGTATCGTACCTACAGAGTCACGAAGGTCCGAGGCGCAGTTGGGTATGATCGATGTATCCTTGATGGAAATCCCTGTCCGTGAGTGCATCTCCAGACCCTTGTTCCAGGCGCAGTGTATTCTTTCGCGCGCGTGAACACGCTTTTCAACCCCCTTTCCACCAAAAACGTATAGGGTAGAGCGGGGCAGAATGGGGCAACGGGGCAAAACGTCATTTTCCAATAATTTTTGGATGCCCGAATTCGCCCTATCGGATATATCAGGCTTTTCTGCCCAGTTTTGCTAACTTGTCCGATTCAAAAATGATTGGAAAATTTAGTTTTGCCCAAAAACCCCGTTTTGCCCCGTTGCCCCATTTTGCCCCGCTCTCCCCTATAACACTTTCATATCAAAGGCAGTTTGTATTTTCGGCACAGTCACGGAGTTCCCGTACACACGATAGCGCAGCGAATGTGCTGCGCTGCAGTGAAACGTTCCGATGGAACGGGGTTTTCACTCAGTGGCAGCAGCGGAGCGTTTCTCTGCTCTTCTATATCGCTGGGAGATGCCCCGACGATTTTCCGTCTGATTTCTCAGAACTACGTAGTTCGAATAATATACGACGGAGTGGCGGTACAGATAGGTACGTCATAGAAGCATCCCGAGTTGATGCTCGATTGCTGGGATGCTTTCCGTGCCTCGCTGCTCCGGCATACCTTTGCCCCCGTCGCTTATATTCTCACCCTTCGCCCTCTCACACAAAATTGGCAGATGTGCAAGAATGCATCGTGCAGCCGTGGCTGTCACTCCTCGCATCTTTCTCGCTCCGCTGTGGAGTAGTCAAGAAACTGACGCGTTTCGTTGGCATTCTCGCGAGACTCGAATTGGAAACTAATTTCCTCTACACCGGATAAATAATGGGTAAAAGAGGGGGAATATGGACCGGTCCATATATCATTGATTTAGGTGTTAATCGAGGTGGGCCATATTCACCACTAATAATTGCAAAATGTTATCAACAAATTCATCAAAAAATTAATTGGTTAACAAATTACCCGGCAACAAAACTTTTTTTTTCAATGAAAATGATTCGATTATTTTTCTGAATACGTATGAATTTTTTCAGATTTTTAAGTAATCGTTGATTTTTGTTCTATAAAAAAAAATAAAAAATCAACGATTACTTAAAAAACTGAAAAAATTCATATGTATTCAGAAAAATAAACGAATAATTTCTATAAAAAAAAAGTTTTGTTGCCGGGTAATTTGTTAACCAATTATTTGCAATTATTATTATGCAAAATTAATCTTCACAGTACCTTTAGTATACATGATTTTTTTCAGATTTTTACACCATCAAGAAGTACTTGCAATTTTCTTTTATTGTTGTCGAACTTATGGGAAGTCAGCCCGTAGCAAGACTCCCTCCTTAACGTGGAGCGCTCGGATAAGTTGGGTGCGTCGGATAACGTGGGGACTCGGATAGTCGAAGGTCGAATAAGCGCGGTTCTACTGTACCGAGTGGCAAAATTGCGTCTTCACCGTTGGTGCGGCTGAAGAAGCTGGTCGAGAATTAGATCAGGACTTTGAGAATAGTAGGAAGCGGCCGTCGTGGAATGCTCGTTGGGGATTACTCGCTGCAGAAATAGCGGATAATACAGTTTTACAACTGCGTCTAGCAGCGTTGCTCTTGTCTCGGCGCGGCCCCCGTCGACGAAGCACTTTTCGACTCATCCATCAAAAGAGGTCGTGCCGCCATTGCCACCGTTGGAAAACGGAGTGGAAAATGTTTCTCGATGTGGAACCCCGGGAATTCCGGTCTTGTCGACGATTGCGAGGCCAAAGATCGATTGAGATTCAGTGCGATACGAAGCACACCCAGCATTTTAGCCGATGGAAGGAATTTATCGACATATCGTTTCAAGACTGATTTTAGCGAAATTCATGTTTAGCGCGTTTTCCTCTTCTTCATCCGTCGCATGCCCGACCGATTGATCGATTTTTCTCAACGAGCTTCGCGGTTCCTCGTCGAAGACGACTGCACCGCCCCATTCTTCTACGACGATTCGTACCGGAGGTTGAAAAATCTAATGGAGCAAGGGAAAAAACGACTCGCGACAAGAAGCAATCCATTCTTGCTCTACGAGGAAATCGTCGTGAAAGCACCCAAGCCAGGTAGGGTATGGTCCGGCTGACTGTGGCATCCCAGCACTGGCACGAGATCGGCCAGCCTCCCGGGCTTGGCGCGGTCTCTTGCCAGTGCTGGGGCGACACCCACTGGCCAGCCCTACGCCACCTGGGCAATGATCTCTGATTCTCCCACTCAGCAACGAACCGTCCTCTCCCCGGGTGGTCCTCTTAATCGTTTTGGTAAACGCCGATCGTGCCATTATAGTCGGCGGAGACTGAGTTACCTCATCTTGGTACAGTGGCACATGATGTTCTACGAGGAAATCGTCGTGAAAACACCTAGGTAGGATTTGGTCCGGCTGACTGTGGCATCCCAGCACTGGCACGAGATCGGCCAGCCTCCCGGGCTTGGCGCGGTCCCTTGCCAGTGCTGGGGCGACACCCACCGGCCAGACCTACGCCACCTGGGCAATGATCTCTGATTCTCCCACTCAGCAATGAGCCGTCCTCTCCCCGGGTGGTCCTCTTAATCGTTTTGGTAAACGCCGATCGTGCCATTATAGTCGCCGGAGACTGAGTTACCTCATCTTGGTACAGTGGTACACGATGTTACGCGATTGCGATGAGCAACGATGAGGCAACAGGACGTAAGCTCAACACTTCCCCGTATAGTTTCCCATCCGCCGGACAGTTACCGGACATACATGCGCTTGACACAGGCGATACCGAGCCTCATCGGGATAGGGGAGGGTTGTGACAGGATGCGGTGCGTGACCAACGAGCAGGACCGGATCCCCATCGTCGTTCTGTGGCTAGACGAGCAGCAGGATTGCGCAAGGCATCAGTGCATGTTGACACGCTGCATATACGTGGACTCGGCGGCATCGTCGTCGGGGAACAAGCGTTTTGGCTCGATTCCCCTCGACGTATCGGCGTCATCCCGCATGCCTGGCAATAATCCGTTATTGCCAACAATGATGACGAGGAACGACCAATGCTGTCGCGTCGAGACTCCTCCGCTATTGCGGAATCGCTGAACACCGAAATTCACCATGAATACGGTTTTGACATTAAAAAAATAATTTTATGTCAAATTGTCGATTGCTAATCATCTGGCAGGCGGTTGACATCCCAGCAATTTCGCGATAGCGATAGAGGCTCAGGAGTCTGGCCAGTACCGCGCCAGTGTTGGGATGTAACGGCCACCCGGATCAAGCGGACCGGCAATAGTTATGTCGGCAAAAGTTACTATTTCAAGATGTTAGGTTTCCACGATTTTCGAAATGATTGGCAAAAGTTACCATTCCAAGATGTTAGGTTTCCACAATTTTCGAAATGATTGGCAAAAGTTGCCATTTCAAGATGTTAGGTTTCCACAATTTTCGAAATGATTGGCAAAGTTACCACTTTCAAGATATTAGGTATCCACCATTTTCGAAATGATTGGCAAAAGTTACGAAAGGCACGTTTTTCCGTCAGCTCTAAATAGCGACGTGCTAACGGCATGTGAATGGTTCATCGACGGTAAAAGTTTAGTGTGTCTGAGCACCGTCCTCGCGCAGTTCCTTCGAACCGATGATAGAATATAAGCCGGCGAACGGTGAAAGAACCCGGGCGAGGTACACGGAGCCTCGCGCCCCGTAACGGAGATAACAAGGGTTGGTTGAGCTTGAAACTGGAAGCTGTGAAGGCGATCTGGCGTAGGGAGTGCACGTTGTACATAACGCGCAACACGCTCGGTACCACTCGGGATTTAGCTTCGAGTAGCCTCGTGACATCGTTATAATACCCTGGTAACGGCGAGGGCTCTCTCCGCCTCTCGTTCTCCCAGATAGCTCTTCGGGTTCGCAGGGCCAAACCCCTTTCGGTGGATATATCCGACGGTAGTTGGTACACAAGCTCGGAGATCCGATGGAACGGTTCGTAATGCGCGGTGGTTCCAGGGGCTCTCGGCTTTCGCCAGACCGGAATATTTCCTTTATCGGACCACCCCAGCAACACCGGCGCTTCCAGCAGGGAATCTCGCTATCGGTTTATATCTTACCGTCCTCTTAACCCATACCGTATACACGTATATACTGTTTACCCCCTCGTGCATCGAACAGATTTTGGCCGCAGGCTGAATGTATTTATGTGTTATCATCGTGCCCCGTAATCGTTGACTCATCTCTCCTCTTAGCTACCTCAACCTCTGATGCATCGCAACTATACCGTCATAACTGAAACTCTCCTAAGTCACCCTCCCCCCCCAACCTGCACGCGAAGCAAACGCTGTTTCCCCGTTACCACAACAGCTCTCTGAAATAACAGATAAGCCACGCTGAGCATCAAGGGATGATGAACAGTGGCTACATTATGCTGCCAACCAAATTCAGCAGGGAGTACATCGATGCTCCCCCATCAACTCGCGCTGTCAACAGACAGGTTGTACGGTATAATATTACTCGTCTCTCTGCCGCGGGCCTCCAATCATTCGAATGGCTGCAGGCATAAAGGGTTCCTAATTAGGATAACGACGGAGGTATCGTGTTTTAAATAGGCATCAAAGTTTCATCGTCGATGCTCGATGACGGAAGTATCTCGATGGCTCGGGGCCGGAACGGCCATTGTGTGTCCATCAGATGCAAAAAAATAAAATGGTTCAATGGCCGTGTCGGAATTGTCCAGAGATATTACGAGGAAGCTTTCGGGCGCAGGAACGCTACCAATACCTTCATTATTTTAGATAGGATAGGAGAGATATACTGTAAAAAAAGTTTGTATTTTTTACAACAACTTATCGGCCACAAATGTCCACAATCTTTTGTTTGTTAATATAATAATTTTTGTTTGTTTGTTTGTTAGTTTTGCTTGTTAATATAATAAGTGACATTATATGTGACGAGATGTAATTTTGTTTGTTAAAATAATAAGCGACAAACGAGTTTGTCACTTATTTAACAAAATTATTTTTACGAAATTTTGGAATCCGATTTTGCGAATTTTTTTTTTACTGTGTAGGATGTCGTAAAGAATGTGTACGAGGCATCCAACTTCCGGTTGAACATCATTCCTAGTACTCTAAGCGGGTTGCTTGTTATGCTCGCCCATTTAAGCCCTTCCTCATGGTATACAACCGCGACGTTGCTTGTAGCTGTTGTCGTCTCCGATATGAAAAGAACTTACCGCTTCGGTATGAACGGGATGCGCCGCGAAGAGAAGACCAGTCAGGGCTGCGAATCCTGGACGAAGAGAGGCGACGGCCAAGCTTACCCTGGTCACCAGGACGCAAGCAGCAGCGTGAAGGGCCACATTTGTAGCGTGATACCACATCGGCGTGAGGCCCGCCGTCAAATAGTTCAATCTGAAACATCAATTGGAATCGTAGCTCAGATATTGATCACAGGAAACATGGAAACACCAATTAAGGTGATCTGGTCAGTTTGTAATCATGCTCCAGTTTGCGACCCTTCAAGCTAATTAAATTAATACCTTCAAACTAATTAAAGCTTTTGCATTGTTTATACCTGAAATTTTGTCATAAAATTACATACAAAATACAATTAGATCCTTTCCCATTGACATTTCGAAGTGTCAGAAATTGGGTAGGGTAAAAGTGGGGAATATGGGCCGGTCGATATATCATTGATTTACGTGTTAATCGAGGTGGTCCATATTCACCACTTTCCCCTAAGTAAGTACGCGTAGGACTCCCAACTGCTGCATTGAGTCTCAGAAATCCGATAAGATGAACGGCCCGATTATTGACCGTGGCCCAATTACTGTCCGTTAAATAAAGATAAAGATCATGAAGTACGACATGTGTGGGTCTACAGTGTTAGAAACACCGGCAGTGGACAAGCATTACCAGATCAATATCTTTATTAAAATTGTCAACTTGCACAATTGGTGAATTTCATTCAGAAAGTTTTAATGCTTAAAACTTTCGAAAGTTTAAAACGAAATATTAAAACCTGTCGAAACAGTTTGTAATCAGTTTGACATCACGCGTTCTTAATCAATACAAAATCGACATCGCTACTCTAAAAGTGTAACAAACTGGGACTTTAATTTAGTTTGCTTCTTTAAAAAAAAAAAAATACCCATGGTTTTATCCTGAAAAATCTGGTAATTCATGAAACAGTTTATATATAGAAGCGTGGTGCAGCTCCACTGAGAATCTCCGGCCCGATTCACCAAATTTTCAGGGACAGTACGGAACGCTATGTTGAACCGGCGTCCGCACGGTTAGCGCGAGCCATGAATCGGAGCCCGATTGATCGTCCAATAATTGAAACGAGACATGTGAGGATTACAATTTCGTCTTGGTTGGACGATGCATACGATCCGATTGGACGCTGGTTCTGTGCCATCGCTTCAAGTGACCGGCGCGACGTTGCAGTGATCATGATTGGATAATTGCTTTTGGGAAACACGTTTCATTCGCATGGTCGATCTCTGACAAGATTCGAGGAGATATCGGACCTCAGCACAGGACGCTGCGCTGTCCGATACGATTCGATTTATGTAACATGAGCTTTCCATCCCAAGGTGGGATTCGGCCATCGATCGCTCCACGCTGTTTCCCATTCGACCAAACGTCACATCGGTCCTTTCCCGCCGCGTGGGTAGCCAGAACGAAGCCGGCGGTCTCCCGAACACTAACTCGAGAATGCTACGAGACTTAAAAGAATTTTTTTTATCGTTGTGACGTCGCTGCCGTTTGAAAATCTCATTTTTCGACCGGAAGTGACGTCATAACAGAAATCCGTCACTTCCGGTTTGAGAAATCTTATTTTCCGATCGGATGTGACGTATTTCCGGTGTGATGTAACCTCCGAACGAAAAGTCATATTAAAAATCCCCAAGTGACGTTTTTCTGTGTATCATCACTTGGGGCCAAAAACCGAGATGTTGAAATCAGAAGTGACATTTTCCCGTATGACGTGATTTCGGCAACGGGCGCGGTCCTGGAGCCCTGCCGATGGTTAAATCTCATTTGGGTCATCAAGGAAACCTTCGATGTCCACACCGAAAGAAAGGTTTGGTAATGTCAAACTAAGCTGCGGTTGCGGGTGGTGAAATAAATATTTGGTCGATGGAAAGAAATATTTAGTTGATTGAACGAATATTTAGTAGTTTGACCAAATATTTAGTTGCTTTAACAAATAGTTACTTGGATTTAACAAACATTTTGTTGAATGGACCAAATATTTCTAGCACGAGTGAATGCATTCACTCGTGCTTGCGTTGAGGAATGAATTAGCGCGAAGAAGCGATGTTTATCAATAACGTCGCTGCTCCTCTGCGCATAATCGTAGGGTCGCTTGAAAACAAACAACCACCGATGGACCGAGTAGAAAAGACGACTGATCACTCAAGTTTGAGGTAGAGGGTCTCAGAGGAAGCCGCATCGGTAATCGGATTAAAACGGACGACTTAAGTAGCTTTTAGCGTGGCTGGTAACTTTGAAGACTGTGAAAACGGAAGCAGCACCTCATCCCAGAAGGAACTGTCAAAATCCTTCAAAGATCTATCGAGTACTGTGGCCTTTGAGGCGATAATGAAGTGCCCCATAAGCCGACTTCCAGTCCCACGAGGCGAACTGGCCAACTTTACGTATTGCATTTGCCACCGGCTACAAACTGTACCATCGGTCCAAACCCACCCGTGCTCAATTCACCATAAACGCGATCCGACAAGGTAGGGTGGGAAAAATCTGCATTTGTGTAGTACACCTTTTTGCGCCGTCAACTCAGCTTGTCTGCCGAAGAAGGTTCACCTTGGCGAGCTGAACTTCAAGATAATTGTTATAGTGTCTCTGCGAGGTTTGTCGGCGGACGAGATGGCACCTCAAGGTAGACGGACGCTTGACCGAAAAAAACTGAGGGTCTTGCGCAGAGTACAATGAAAGTGGGTCGGGTCAGCATGAGATCGAGATGAAAACGAACAATGGGTAGTCGCTGATGGGGTGGAGCAATAATTTTTATGTCGAGCAACATCACCTTTGAGCCCATAATGGAGTACCCTATAAGCCGACTTCCAGTCCCACGAGGGTAACCAGCCGACTTTACCATCGAACGTACCGCCTTTGCCACCGGCTACAAACTCTACCATCGGTCTAAACCCACCCGTACTGAAATCACCAGGAACTCGATCCGACAAGGTAGGTTAGCAAAAATCTGCATTTGTGCAGTACACCTTATTGCGCCGTCAACGCAGCTTGTCTGCCGAAGAAGGTACCGAACTTCGAGACAATTGTTATAGTGTCTCTGCGAGGTTTGAGGGCGGACGAGATGGCACCTCAAGGTAGTCGGAGGCTTGTCCGAAAACAACGGAGGGTGCAGAGGGTACATCGGAAGTGGGCCGGGTCAGCATGAGATCGAGATGAAAACGAACACTAGGTAGCCGCTGGCGTATTGGGGCAATAATTTTTATGTCGAGCACCATCACCTTCGAGGCGATAATGAAGTGCCCGTAAGCCGAATTCCAGTCCCACGAAGGTAACTGGCCGCCTTTACCATCGGTCCAAACCCACCCGTACTGAAATCACCAGGAACTCGATCCGACAAGGTAGGTTAGAAAAAATCTCCATATGTGCAGTACACCTTTTTGAGCCGTCAACTCAGCATGTCTGCCGAAGAACCTTCCGAACTTCGAGACAATTGTTATAGTGTCTCTGCGAGGTTTGAGGGCGGACGAGATGGCACCGCAAGGTAGACGGAGGCTTGATCGAAAAAACCCCGAGGGTCTTGCGGAGGGTGCAGCGGAAGTGGGTCGTGCCAGCATGGGATCGAGATGAAAACAAACACTGTGTAGCCGCTGACGCGGTGGAGCAATAATTTTGAAAGTCTGCCGGCGGCATAAGGTCGACGCCTCGATGGGATGAGGTTAGGCGTGCGGACGACCGGACGCTCAGAAGCGGGGGGGTGAGGGGGGACCAAAGTTTGGCAGTGTTCCAGGTGTCAAGGATCCCCGGCGGTACGGCACAGGGGCGTATTCCCGCCTGGCCCGGCTCGTGCCTCTTCCTCGGTCAAACAAAAGCGACTACTGGCTTTCTGGCCACCGAGGCGTCCGAGGCTCAACACTGCCAGCGGCACATGCGAATGGTAGAAATTCTACGAACAGAACTCCACCACTACAACCCCGCATGATTTAAGATGGATTTACGAATTGCTGATTGCATACCATAAACCATCTTCCTGTTATTCTCGAATGTTGCCGCTGCTGCGACCAGACTGCCCGAACATCTCGCTGGCTGCAACCACTATGCATCCCCCCGTTACACTTTGGCGCAACCGACACGGCCCCCGTTCACCCAAGAAATGAATTGGCCAGCGAAAATGTCGTGGGAAATGTCAAGCCTGACGATAACTTTGTTGTAAAGCAATTTACCAAAAAATTGTTCCATTGCTGTAAAGCAATTTACCAAAAAATGGTACCATTGCTGCAATAACAATATTGACCAAACTTAGTGTCAATCAGTTTATATTTGATATAAAAATACTCCCCAGGTCCATCGTGAAGATTTCCGAAGAAT
>JAPYZC010006015.1:0-28693 GCA_030522665.1 Ichneumoninae sp. A BG-2022a | reverse complement strand
TATTATTATTATTATTATTATTATTATTATTATTATTATTATTATTATTATTATTATTATTATTATTATTATTATTATTATTATTATTATTATGGTATATACGATATTGGGACCGAGGATAAGACGAGATGAGGATCCATAAAAGACTAAACGTCGACCTGACCTTATTTCGAGGGTGTAGGTTGAAATGCAGATGAAACGATTCGTCGGGCAATGTAATCCATACGATTCGCGGTGGACGGTGCATCGGTGCATTGCAGCTTACGTAGAGGGTTACGTGTCGAAGATCCTATCGTGGGTACGAGAGCGCGAGTACCGGCCTCTGGCCTCCCCTCCCCCGGTCGCTGTGCCCGCTTCTCCGTTACATAAGGTTTCCCCGACCGCGGCCCTCACAATGCGGGGCCCCGCACGCTCTTGCGGATCCATTAAATCGTATGCAGATTCCGCACGCGGAACAATGGAGGAGACTCCGGACGAGGGGTTGGGCCCTTGCGAAGAGTGCCCGAGAGAGCCCGTTGCGGATCAACGCTCGAGAAAAGTCAGTGCCTCCTTCTTCGCTGAGAGTTACAGAGGATCCTTCCTCCGTACCTACGGCTCGGCCACTTCCTCGATCGGGATTCAATAGGAACTCCGGCATAACTCGGGCTCGAGTCTTGCGAAACAGTATTGCGTTAATCAAAATTGATCTATCATGTGTTATGAAATTTTTTTCTTTTTTTTCGTCAGGTAGACCGCAGATCAAGATTATTAGCCATTAGTGGCTGCGAAGAAAAAAGTTGAATTCTTTCGTATCTTCGCAACACGGTAAAAAAGGTTTGAAAATCGAACGAACGTTTTTTTGTCCACGAACGTTCGAAATTTGTTTCCTGTTAATTTTACAATTTTTTTTTATTCGTAAGAGAGACGGAAAATTAATAGACGACATTTTTTTAAATTAACGACAGGACAATTGTAGAGGTTTGTGGATAAGATATTTATGGTACATGTATAAACGATTTTTAGGCACGCGGTAAAAGTCGTTTACACATTTAGCAAAAATTTCTTGTTCAAATTCCACAATTGTCCTTTGTTAATTTTACCATTTATTTTGTCAACTAAACGTCTCTTTTAAGAATAAAAAAATGGTATTGTATATGACCGTTGTCATATAATTTTCAATAAAATACACAAGACGACAGTTAATGGAAGTTTAGATAATAAAAAACGAATAAAATAAAATGGAACTGAAATCGCGTGCGTACAATCGATCGAAGCTCTCGACCGGATATCAGATTGCCATCTTGTTGGAGGGCTTCCAAGATAAAGTCCCTCGAGAATGAGAATAAGAGTCTTGTCCTACGTGCTCCAGAATCAGCGGGCGAAGAATCGTTATGCGATCGTGCCTGCAAAACCCGCTCTCCAGGAGGTCTTTATAACGGAGCGCCGTTCGATTCGCGCATGCGCGTGCGGGCGCGCATGACGTGATCGTCAGCGGGGGCCGCCGCGCGGTTATGCCGACAAATAATTATTCGCGGGTGCGACATAGGTCGCGGGCGTGAGAGATGATCGAAGAAACTCCGCGAGAGCTTCGATGCACGATGTCTAAGGAAGAACGGGGCAAAATGGACTATTTTTACAATTTTTTTTGCGAGACGTTAAAGGGTTTAAAAAAGTCTCATCTCCAGTGGAGGAGACTGGTCCGTTTTGCCCCGGAGTTCCGTTTTGCCCCGCCCCTCCCTCCCCCCTCTACGTGTTGGCGTTTGTTCGAAACGAAACGGCATGCATGCATGCATGCGGCGCGTGTGCACCTCGCTCACGGTACGTCATAAATTCGCATCGGAAGGATAAAGAAAATAAAGAAACTGAGCGAAATGAAAAATTCGCGTCTGCTGCTGCACGTTGTACACATTACAAACCGTTCGGCACGTTTCTTCCTATCTTCTTTCTACCCTCGTTGTTTTCGTCGAATATGCACGGAGCTCGCATATATCACGAGTACAACGGCAAATGCACCGAGTGCGGTTGTGTATACATATATAGCTGTATACACAGCTCGTACGTACAAAATATAGAGGCGATTATATCGCGTATATTCTGGCACTCGGCCTCGTCCTCGTCGTAGCGTTTGAGGCTGGTCAAGATCTTTCTTCCACGAATTTACGGCGACGCGCTAAGTGCGCTCTCCTCGCGTGCTTCTCACCGTAGCTTCCCTTCGTCCTCTCGTGAGTCTACGTACCTTCCCGATGCGCCGCGAGGATGCAATATTATTTTTCATACTCCGATGCCCCAGGCTCCATGCAATTTTTCACAGAAGAAATATCGGAGATATTCCTTTTCAGTTTCTCTCTTTACATATGAAGTATTGTACTAAAATAAAGTGGACTATCAGATTATGGTCAAGAAACATGTTTCAGCCTAGAATATAAAAAATGTCCGTCTGTCCGTCTGTCCGTCCAAAAACACGAAACTTGCTGACATTACTCATATTAATTAAACATTAATGTACTTTGCTTGTAAAATAAAAATACCAGATATTAAAATTACAAATCTTTTGCTGCAAAAATTTACAAAAATGTTCATGAAAAATACACATTTTATTGTAAAATTGCAACACACATGTGTTTGAAATTTCAGAAACGGTTTATGTAAAAAAGCTTCCAATACTGTTAATTATTTTTCAAACAAAATTTTTTTACAGTGTGGTACTTTATCTTGGATGTATAAAAAAATTAAAAAATATTTAAAAAACTAAGCGACTGCTATACATTGCCAAGAGCTAGTGCAGTGGAATGAACCGAAGTCGAACGGCGATCAAGATCATTGACTTCACCCGCGATCGCGCCCGCGAGCGTAATACGATCTCTCACCCGGCGATGTACAACACCGGTGTCGCGGACTGCATTCTCGCCTCTTTCGCGCATCGACTGTTACGATAACAACAACAGTAAGGACGATAATACGCGCTTTTGCGGATCGAATATGATAAACAACAGTAATGTCGCGTAATTAATATTCAGTCTGCATCTGCGGTGTGCCCGATCGGGTTTATCGCACGATGCATATGCACGGTAGAGAACTCGGAGGATACAGCGAGATTGAGAGAGAGTAGGAAACGATTGGTAGGCGAGATGAGATCTAATAGCTTTTGAGCACATAGTGTGCATAGGGTAGGAGAGCGCAAAGCCGCGGCGATCACTTACACCCGGCTGGTTTCTATATATCTAACGGTATAACGCGCGGGCCGAACAGCAGGCCGAACACTCGCTTATCTCGACGGATAGAGAGACGCTCTTTGCTTTGCCTCGCTTCGGTGAGCATTAGCGCGCTTATACGGGCCCTCTCGCTGGAGATATCGAAGGCGGCCACGGAAGTTCGATGCATTCGCTCCCAAAGGATTAAATCTCGGGGGTGCTCGAATTATTCTTCCTGGTTCTATACATCGACTCGACGAACGTTTCTATTCGTTATTGTTTCGAGATAAGGGAAGCAATTAGGCTCGTTAACTGTGCCTGGTCCGGACCCAGTGTAAAAACAGGTGAAAAGTGGTTTTTGCCTTTAACAAAGATTTTTCGTCCGTAAACACTAACAATTTTTTTTTAAACTTGATTTTACGATTATTGTTTTATTCATTTTTCATAATATTTTTTGATGATTTTTTTTTCCGTGAAAATAGAATTTGTTGTGAAAAACCTTACTTTCAAGGGGAAAAAAATGCAAAAAAAAATGAAAAATTAACAAAACAATCATAAATAATAAACAATCATAAATAAATAAGTAAAGAAAGTGACTAAAAAAAAAATGGTGAATGTTTACGGACGAGAAATCTTTGTCAAAGGTAAACCAGTGGGCCATTGTGGAAAAGAAATGTGTGTGGAATGTACAAAACTTATTTTTACATTCTCTTTCCTGGATTGCGTTAGACGATTAGCAAAGAAAAAAGAAAAAGCACGCTTTCGATTGTGACGGAGATCGAGAGTGATCGAAGTGACCGCTTTCTTCGTTGCCGCGGCTCGTTCGCGATATCCTCGAGCGTGCTATATCTTCACCGAGAGTGACAGAGAGAGAAAGCGGGATATTCACCTCGAAGGCGAACTTTCAAGGCCGTGACTCAAGATCACGGTCTCTGGCCAGGGAACCCAGGCCAAGTGGAGAAAGAAAAAAAGGAAAAAAAGTCGAACGGGTGTTCTCGAATAATGCGAACGAGCTTGAGGTCGCTCCCGTCCGTCTCGGTCATCGCTCCATTCCGATCGGATGTGATGAATACGCGAGGAATTTTCTAAACGTTTGCAACTGTTTTTCGTTTGTTTCCTCATAGAGAAAGCATGCGTTTTCTAGTACAAATTTTTTTAGCATTCCGGGCTTGACAAAGACCCGAATACTCCAAAATTTGCTGCAACACTTGACGTAACGCTCAAAAACTTCAATTAGGATTGGTTTTCATGAAAAAGCAAAGTTGCAAATTGATTAGCATTTCGCAGTACCCATAAATCGATGATATGATATTTCATGATATGACACAAGAAGGAGGAAGCAACTATAATGTGCTGCAACACTTGATGTAACTCTCAAAAACTTCTATTAGGGTTGGTTTTCACTATTTAAAAAAAACGCTGCAAATTGATTGGCACGTCGCATTTCCCATAATTTTATTATATGATGATATTTTATAATATGACACAAGAAGGAGAAGCAACGTGCAAATCCGTTTGCAGCGTCATTTTTTTTTATTACACCCAGAAGAAAAATTTATTTGACGGCCACCGTTTATTTACTTTAAGAAAAATATTTATTTAAATTATGTAAATGGTTATTTAAATGAAATTAATATTAATTTAAATCAGATAAATATTTTACTTAAACCAAATAAACGGTGGCCGTCAAATAAATGTTTTTTCTGGGTGTATAATGGCGACGTTTGTATTAATTATTACCCCGTCGCATGGAAATCGTCCAATCTGAATGAAAGCAAAAAGTAAAGAAATTCCAAGGATATGCGTTTATCATAACGAAATAAGATGTTAATGTGTACCTTTGCCACAGCTTTTGCAGCGATGGATCCAAGTGATATTTTCATTATTAATTAGCATGTCGTATTCCCCATAATTTTATGATATCATACGATATTTTATGACATGACACCCAAAGGACGATGCAACTTGCAAATCCGTTTGCAGCGTCGTTTTTTTTTAAATATAATGAGCCACTTGTGTATTAATTATTACCTCGTCGCATGGAAATCGTCCAATCTGAATCGAAGAAAAAACGCGGAAAAATTTCAAGGATACGCGTTTATCTGAGCGAAATACGATGCGAGTTGTATCTTTGCCGCAGCTTTTGCAGCGTTGGATCCGAGTGATATAGAAGGCTAGATCGTTCGCCTAGTGTGCGGTGAACTGTAGATCGGGAGGGTGCGGGAGGGACGGGGGGGAGGGATAATTTACACGGGATGCTGCTGTAGCTGCTGCGGGGCAGCAGCTCTCTTCCGGCATGTGCGATGCGCCTCGCCTAACGAGGCCACGTGGTCCCACCAGGACGCGGCAGCGGCCAGGCCTAGCTTCGGACTAGCCGCGGATCTTTCGCCTCGTCGACGAGGAGAGCTCTCGATTCGATGCACGGAGAGCCGGTTACATAAAGGCGCGATCGAGCGAGCGGGCATGAGAAACGCAAGGCGTGCCCACCGCCGCACAGTTCGCTTCTTGCTCATCTTGTTTCAGTTGCTCATCTCACGAGCCCCCGCAGCAGGAAGAACAATCGACCGACCATTCGAGCTCGACTCTGCAAGTGCTTCATCCACGTGAAATTTCATTTTTTTTTCTCCATTTCCACTCTTTTTTTCTTTTTTTTTTTTCTGCTCGATAGCTGAAGGAACGCTGTCTGGGGTTTACAACTTTTACCACCTTTCCAATGCAATGATCTTTCCAATGCAAAATGTTACAAAAAAATTGCACAATACGCGCGGTAAATTAGTTTATTTGCTGCTCGTACCGGAAAATTCACCGCTCTGCTTCACCAACTGAGCCGCAAATTTTTTACCGTGAATTTTTTTTTCCCCTTGACAATGCTGTACTCCAAATATGCTCTCAGACGCGCGAATGTAGCGAAACGTTCGGAGATTGCGCGCGCAGCTCGCTTCTTGTTCATCTTGTTTCAGTTGCTCATCTCACGCGCCCCCGCAGCAGGAAGAACAATCGACCGATCATTCGAGCTCGACTCTTCAAATGCTTCATCCACGTGAAATTTTTTTCTTTTTTTTTTTTTTTTTGTCAATTTGCTCTCATTTTTTATTTTTATTTTTTGCTCAATATCTTAAGGACGCTGTCCGGAGATTACAAATTTTACCACCTTTCCGATGTAATTGTAAACATAAAAAAAATCGCACAATACGCACGGTAAATTAATTTGTTCATGCATTTTTTTTGTCTGTGCATTTTTTTTATCTAATGTGAAAATGACGCACTTCAAGTTCGCTTCTTGTTCATCACGATTCAGTTTCTCATCTCACGAACCCCCGCAGCAGGAAGAACACAATCGACCGTCCATTCGAGCTCGACTTTGCAAGTGTTTCATCCTAATCTAAATTTTTTTAATCCATTTTCACTCAACTTTTTTTCCTCCCTTTTGTTTCTCTCAATATTTGAAGCCTCGTTGTCCGCGCTCACAAATATTACCACCTTCCCAATGTAATGGTAAAGTAGAAAAAAAAAATCGCACAGTACACGCGGTAAATTAATTTATTCGCTGCCCTTACCTGTAAATTCACCGCTCCGATTCAACTGAACCGCGAATCTTTTACCATGCATTTTTTTAATCTCCCTTGACAATGGCGCACTCCAAATATCCCCTCGGCCTCGCGAATACGGCGAAACGTTCGCCGATATGCGCGCTCACGAAATCCGGAGGGAGAACGGGAAAAAAAGTAAAGGAGAGACGAAGCGGACGAAGATTCCCATTGTATTTCTCCGCGCCGGGAGTTACCGTTGTTGAACCTCCCAGCGCGACAAGATGATGCATCGGTTACAACGCCGGCTCGCGGTCCTTTACCCTTTCAGGCTGTACACATGTATATATACACACATACATATATGTATGTATCCATGCGAACAAACTCGCGGGTTGGCCGTGGTTTCGCGTCCCAAAAGTGGCGAGAGGCTTGGTTCGAGGGACGCGTGGTAGCTTCGTTCTCTATCAGCGCTTGCATTAAATCGCCGGACGAGAATCGCAAGGGCGTAAGAGCCGCGTCGAGCCACGCCCAATACGCCCTTTCGATTCTCGGCCGCTCGACACACACGGCGGAGATAAATTCTTACCAGCTATTTTGTATTTCACGATCGAGCTAGCATTTATCGCCTGTTAGTTCGACGTCCTCCGGAGGCGGGTGATGGAGCGAATCCGTTTGCAGCGTCATTTTTTTTTTAATTACACCCAGAAGAAAAATTTATTTGACGGCCATCGTTTATTTGGTTCAAGTAAAAATTTATTTAAATGATGTAAATAATTACTTAAATGAAATTAATATTTATTTAAATCAGATAAATATTTTACTTAAACCAAATAAACGGTGGCCGTCAAATAAATTTTTTTTCTGGGTATATAATGAGCGACTTTTGTATTAATTATTACCCCGTCGCATGGAAATCGTCCAATCTGAATCGAAGCAAAAAGTAAAAAATTCCAAGGATATGCGTTTCTCATAACAAAATACGATGTGACGTATACCTTTGCCGCTGCTTTCGCAGCGATGGATCCAAGTGATATTTTCATTATTGCTGTGGTTTCGCGTCCCAAAAGTGGCGAGAGGCTTGGTTCGAGGGACTCGTGGTAGCGCATCGAGGAGCTTCGTTCTCTATCAGCGCTTGCATTAAGTCGCCGGACGAGAATCGCAAGGGCGTAAGAGCCGCGTCGAGCCGCGCCGGATACGCCCTTTCGATTCTCGGCCGTTCGACACACACGGCGGAGATAAATTCTTACCGGCTATTTTGTATTTCACGATCGAGCTAGCATTTATCGCGTGTTAGTTCGTCGTCCTCCGGAGCCGGGTGATGGAGCGAGGGTGGAGAACAAACACGTGGGGGAAGAATAAATATGCGCGGGAGAAGCGGCGAAACAGCCAACGGTAGTGTAGAGTAGCCGGATAGAAGTACATAAGCAACGCGTAAGGATCGCAAACGGACGTTGTACGTCGTCAAGCTCTCTCTCCGTCCCTGCGCCTTCGTCTACCACTGTCTGGCGAGCGTCGTCGTCGTCCGCGCACGCATTCCGGCAGCGAGTTATAAATCGCAGATCGATATCTTCGACGAACAGTGGAACGTACGAATGGATGCTACTGTCGATTTGAATAACTGCCTCTTCCGGCGACGCGGAGCTTGAGACGGAACGAGGGGGAGAAGGGCAAAAAAGAGCCACAAGGGTGGAAGAAGGCAGGGGAATTATCCTACACGGGAAAGAAGCATGTGAGACATGCATAGAAAAATATATGTCATGTATGACATATGATTATAACGAAAAATTTTATATTTTTGGGCACATTTAAGAATCGTGCTTGTCAAAGTGTAATAAGTTGTGATATGTATAGCAATACTTATATTCAATACAAGGTAAAGGTGGTGAATATGGCACGATCCATGCATCATTGATTTACATGCACTGTAAAGAAAATTCGTAAGTAATTTCATGTGGCACCTGGAACTGGAAGTTTTTATGCGCAAACTGGTATCTTAAATTTAATGTGCAATTGTGATGAAAAATTAACGTACGGTATATTAGAAACTTTAGAAATACTTTGCTTTTAATAATTTACTTTAGTTTCACTCCAAAAAGTATTTTTTCATGACAATTGTACATTAAATTTAATGTACCAGTTTTAGCGTAAAAACTTCCTGTTCGGTACATTACATTTACAATTTTTTTAAGCGGAGTCTTAATTGGGGTGGGCCAAACCATATTTACCCCATTAGTCATAATAAAAACACGAATTTAATGTATTAAGAAAAAAAATTATATGGCATATATCGAAAAAATGTATCCGTCATATTTATGAAATACATATAGGACACATTTTTATATATAGGTTAATTTGGGAATAGCTTATCGCCATTTTTATCATTGACATATCAATCATTAAAAAATTGTCAGTTTAACGAATATCGAATATATTTTTAGCTCATGTTTGATTTCCTTGGCGAATTTCTCGAAGCTTGCTCGCTTCTCCCTTGTCTTTCCAGTTATATACGAACTTGGGTTCCCCGATGTATGCAAACTATCCCACCCACTCGTTCGCATTCTCTCGCGTTCACCGGGCTACACCGAGCTATTGGAAGGATCATAGATCCGAGGCTCGACGTATGCGCCGGAACGTGCTGCCGGGCTTGTTCCATCCTTCGTCGCTACCTCGAGCAAGGGAGGGAGCCCTTTGGCAAGGCGCGCACACATCGCTCGCGTCCTCTCGCGAAATGGAGAGAATATCGAATTACGTGCGTGCGCGATACTCGTGGATACGACGGAGCAGCACTCTCGGTTGTTATTCCTCTTCGGTCGGAGATGCACACAAGACGCGGGCGCGTGAATCCCCGAGATTTATCGAGTGTACGGTATTAGGTGCCTTCCCGCACTCCGCTCACAGCTTGGCATCGAAGTTCTCGAATTTAATCCAACGGTCCATAAACGCTTTTGCATTTCGTACTTTTTTGTTGCCGCTGTACGTACCGGATAATTTATAATATATAATGGTCACTCTTGTGCAGTCGTTCAATTTTATATGGTCACGGAGTGCGTTTTGGGGCGCACCTTATATTTCGCCGTGTAACACGTACACGAACGAGCGGCGAACAGATTTTTCGGCAAGGGCCGAGCCCTCGAGACGAAACCCGATAGCGTGTAACGCTATAAATCCTTTTCGGCCCACGCGACTCGCGTTCGCACTCATTCGAGATCAATTTTTTTTATTGATTTTTTATTTTTCTATTCAATAAGGCAGAGTCGGCGCGAGGTGAATGACCGAATACGGGTCGAACATTGGGGTGCAAGTTAAATTTATGGATAGGCTAATTTCTTTGAAGAATGGAAAAAATATTATCCTTCATAGAAAAATATTCATCTATGAAGACGAATATTTTTTTTTATGATAGATGGATTTGTTCGCAATCACTCGAGATCAATTTTTTTTTAAATATTTTTATTTTTATTTTTCTATTCAATAAGACAGAGTCGGCGCGAGGTGAATGACCGATTTCCGGTAGATTATTGGGGTGGAAGTTAAATTTATTGATAGGCAAATTTTTCTTAAGAATAGAAAAAATATTATCCTTCATAAAAAAATATTCATCTATGAAGATGAATATTTTTTTTATGAAGGATAATATTTTTTCCATTCTTCAAAAAAAATTAGCATATCCATAAATTTAACTTCCACCCCAATATTCTACCCGAAATCGGTCATTCAATCGAAGTCAAGTGGGATCATCGGTGGTTGCGAAAGTACATTTTTTTCTGTTTTTCTCAATTTGGAAGTTACTTATATCTTCTGCCTGGCACGAGAAACTGTGATCGAATAGGAGAACGATCGAGTTCAATGAATCATGAAAGATGCCCGAGGCTCGAAGCAGGAAGATGCCGCGCATTGCCGAGAGGGTTCGAGGCCCGCGTGAGCGAAGTCGAATGCAACGAGCGAGGTAAATAAATATAAATGTGGTACACAGGAAGATGCGCGCTGCTGCTGTTGCTGCCGGGCTAATAAAAGAAAAGTGAGAATTCTCTGGGAATACAAGAGGAGGTGCGGTGAACGCGAGCTCGTTGTCTTCGTGTTTCTGGGACCGGGAGTGTATTGTGTAAGCTCTCGCGGTGTGTTCCGCGAGCAAGCGCGCGTACTCGTTGTAGAAGAAGTACTAAAGGAAATAAAGGACGATTCGAGAGAATCGTAAATTGCCCAAAGGCCCTTCCATACTCGCCTTCCTCTTTGAGTCGATGATCTTTCTCTTTCTCTATTCACCTTCAGCTTTCAAAAATCTGTGCTCGGCCTATCCGCGCTTAGACATTGTTAGAGATTTTGTTTATTGTTCGAGCGTTGGAACGTTTTCTTGCCTTCGGAGCATCAGTCTAGAACTATTTCGATACGAACCTCTCTATGGAATTCCAACGACACTTCCGGTAAACCAAGTTGGCGTACCGCACGGCATTCTCAGCCGTATTTCATTGACGAACTTTTAAATGAGTCTGAAACGTTTTTGGACCCGACGATATTGTTACGTGCTCGTGGAATAAATAGCTCGCATATTTGTTTTTAGGGCGGATATTATTAAGTACGATCGCAGCTAAATACGTCGAGTATGAACTGTCAAACGTCTGTTCTCTCTGAAAGTCCGATCAAGACTGTTGTCATCTGGTCAATCGATAATCTGTACGTTTGCCATTTGTCATACCGAGCTATTCCGGTCATTTATGTAATATCGTGTGTCTCGGTCAATTTTCATCTCTGTATTCGTTATAATATGTTATGAAATGTTTGTCTTTGGCCTTATTACAATGGTACTATGAGTGATATGCAGGGAAATAAAACAACTGAGGTTGAAACCAACTGTATCCTTAAATACGGTTGGGCTAAAGAAATTTGTTGGTTGCCAATTAATTAATTGATTCGGCCGAATCAATTAATTAAACCTTTCAGACCTTTCAGACCTTTCAGACCTTTCAACCCTTTCAAACCTTTCAACACATTCAACCCTTTCAACCCTTTCAAACCTTTCAACACATTCAACCCTTTCAACCCTTTCAAACCTTTCAACACATTGAACCCTTTCAACCCTTTCAAACCTTTCAACCCTTTCAAACCTTTCAACCCTTTCAAACCTTTCAACCCTTTCAATGTCTTCTGACGGTGCTCCGAACAAAAAACTGTGATTGCTAATATTACTCGGATATTACATAAGATAAGTCACTACGTCAGGAAATGTCACTGTGATGTTCAGTAAAAATGGGACCCTGGGAACAGTTGAGCGATCGTCTCGCCTTTCAAGAAGACAACGATTTAGCATTTCACATTAACCCCCTGACAGGCTCTGGATTCAATCAACTCCCTCACTCCCCCTCGGACACAGCCCGAGGTCCGTGAACCTTTCGTGCCAATCGCGGCCTTCGACCTCCGTTCGCACCGCGTGCGCACCTACCGGGAATCTGCATGCCGTAATGACTTCCTGCCGTTCCAGCATCAGCGGCAACGCAGCTCTTACGTCGGCGTTCGAAGCACACGCGGTGGATATAAAAGGGACTCTCCGCGGCCGTATCCTCCGCGCGCCTTTCGCAGACGAGGTGTACGGCGCGCCGGAGATCCGCGCACCACCGAGCGCACAACGGCGATGCACCTGGTTGAGAGATTACGCGCTGTCCCTTTTTTTTCTTCCTTTTTCCTCTTTATTTTTTAACCGCTTCGCCCTCCTCGACGACGCTGTCGGGCCCCAAAGGGAGTTCGTTGTCACTTCTCCCTCGACCGAATGCGTTCCTCGGCTGCTTCCCGTTGAGAGTTGCCGACGGTAGCGCCGACCCGCGAAGACGTTGACTGATGATGAGTCACGCATCGCCTCGTCGCCTCGGTCTCTCCTCGCATCCTCGCGTGTGCGGGGAAGCCTCGCGAGTCCCCGCAACGGAGACGCAAAAATCGAGGAGCAATAATTACCGGGTGATGCGGCGCGATCCTCGGCTTTCCACACTCTTTCGCCAGAGAGCGATGGACCGCGCGCGAGAAAAGAGAGCCGAAGATCCGAGGATGATCGTTTCTCGATCGCCCGGCGCTGCGACGACCAGCCGGTTTCTTCGACTTTGATCACGCGGTGGCGAGCCTGCGAATGTGCTCCGCTAGGGTCCTACTGATTGCGGGTGGGAACTCGGAAACTTAAGGGAGGCAACGAAAAGAATTGGGAAATCGTTGTGTGGAACCATTTTTTCTTCATTTGGTTTTTCAGTCTGCATTCTTCGATGTAATCGAATTGAAAATACGTATGGGAGGAACATAAGCTTTGTGTGCGTGTCTTAAAAATCTGAAAACAATTCATACGTATTCAGAAAAATAAACGAATCATTTTCATAAAAAAAAGTTTTTGAATTTGTTAATAACATTTTGCAATTATTATTGTGCAAAATTAATCTTCTCAGTACCTTTAGTATACATGATTTTTTTCAGATTTTTACACCATCAAGCTGCACTTGCAATTTTCTCTTATTGTTGTCGAACTTATGCGAAGTCAGCGCGCAGCGGGAGTCCCTCCTTAAGTGGGGTGAAGTTATTCCTTGTCAATATTAATAATCGTACGAAAAATTTAAAAAATTCTGAGTGCACGCAGAAATTTTTCAAAAAAACTTCGTCGAACTTCGCGACCCGGCGACTTCGGACTTGTGTGTGTCTTAAGTGGGAGGAGTTATTTCTTATCAGTGATAAAAACATAGCTTCCTGTATGAGGAAGCAAAATTGTATGAACGTTTTTCAAAATTCCGAGCACTCGTAAAAATGTTTCCAAAAAACTTTTTAGAACTTCCCAACCTGAGAGCCCGTTGAACTCGCAAAAAGAGCTGTCGCCTTCGAGCTCGGCGATTGACAATCGAAACGCGTAAACTCTCGACAAGCATCGCAAGAGTCAGCTACCGTAGCAAAGGTCCCGAGTAGCGAGAGAATCGATGGAAAGAAGAAAAAAGAGCCTAAGACAGCCAGCCATTAATCCTCGTCTTCTTCGTGTTTATGGTAAGCAAGGAAAGAATAAAGGAGCAACTCGTGCGAATTCCGCGAAGCTTACCGAGCAACGGTGTCGAACAGTCCGATCGACGTTGGAGGTGCGAAAACGCATAGATTTTTTTCCCCCCCTCACATTCGAGCCGTGAATCGTACGTGAGGATCTTGCGAATGAGACGAACAACCGGGAAGATCTCCGGTCGCACGCTCGCTGTTTTATCAACTTCATCGGCCTAATCCTCGTCTATCGCCGTTGCCGAGCGAAATAAAAGGCCCGTACAGGTCGATCCTTTCGCCTGCGTCGATTTCATCGGTTCCGTCGTATACCCCCCCCCCCCTCCCCCCTGCCCCCTCCTCCTCCCTTTATTGCTTTGGCTTAATTTTTTGCTTGATTTTTGTTTCATTGTGCTTAATTTTTGCCGGATTTTCACTTACTTTTTGCTTAATTTTTACCAAATTTTCACTTACTTTCTGCTTAATTTTTGCCTGATTTAAAATTTTTTGTTATCACTACTAGTTACACAAGTTATTTGTAAGTTATATGTATGTATTTCTTGTTGAGTTACCTGCCTGTATTTGCCTCTCTTTGATTTTTTTCTATGTTTCGGCACGGTGTTCTTAGGGAGCTTCTGCACCAGACCACGGAATAAACACCTCTCTCTCCCCCCTCCCCCCTGCCCTTCCCCCTTTCAATGCCCTCCGTTGTTCCTCTGCACAAGCAGAGGCATCAACTCTTGGCGGAACTTGCTCCACTCGAAGCTATTCTACCGTAAGATAAGCAACTAGGATATCTCTCTTTTCCGTGGCGAATGTGGCCGACGGGAGTCGTTGATCCCTGAGAGAGGTGTGTATATATATATATATATATAGCGCTTGAGGCTGTGCGACATATGGTACGGCGTATGTACACACGGGCACAGATCCCTCGTCGTCGAGGAGGCCCGCTCGGCGACGGGAGGAAGCACAAGAAACCGTAGTCGCGTATACAGAGAATCCTCTCGGCTACCGGCGAGTTTCTCGTCCGAGGAATCGCGAAGACGTCTATAAGCCGCCCCGGGTATTCGCGCTCGTTTAACTAGCTTCTTCTTCCTCCTCTCCCCCTGAGCGGTACTCCTTGCCCTCGATGGCCCCGTCTCGCTCCCCACCCCGCGGCCGATGCCCGCGGGTATGGAGAAGTGCATCGAAACGACAACGACGAGAGTGACGGAATCCCTCGGGCACCGACGAGAGTACACAGCGACTTAGCTCGAGGGGGGCGACGAAGTGAGTATAAGAAAATTGAGAAAAAAAAAAAAAAAATGTGAAAAATGTCGGAGTAGAGAGGACGAAGAAAAGTCGGGAGGTACGTTTATTTTAATTGGAGACGGCACTCTGCGGGCAAGGCTGCTTCTCATTCTTCGAACCTCACATCGTTCGCGCCTTGCCAGCTGTGCATTTTTTTTTTCGTCATCGTTTTTTTTTTTTAAGTCCATAACGCATCTGCACTCAGAAAAATTATTTATTTCACGGCCACCGTTTATTTGGTTTAAGTAAATATTTATTTGATTCAAATAAATAATTATTTTTATTAAGTAAATAGTTACTTAAATCAAATCAATATTTTACTTAAACCAAATAAACGTGGCCGTCGAATAAATAATTTTTCTGGGTGTGCCGAAGTGCAACAAATGTGTATCGGGCTGGGGTATTGTTACAAAGCGATAGTTCGATGATATTGTGGAATACACAAAGACAGCTAACGCTGAGTACTCCCGAAGCGATTAAAAATTATCTACCGACGAAATATCGTGCTATTACAGTGAGGACGAGGATTACGAGGTCGCGGGGTCCCGCGCAGGCGCAGTGTTGATGATAGACGCGAACTGTTCGGCCTCTAATTACGAGACCTAACGACCGTACGGGGATACACGCTACCAAAGATGCTCGGTGAATAAAATAACCGACATGGAAGCTGCATTACATGTTATTATGTACATATAATTCCTGAACTAAAGACACGGATGGTTCTTCATATTAGGATAATATACTCGTCCACTCATCGATCGTAATTTCGTCTTCCACGATTGCATAGGTGAAGCTTCTTAAAATTGTTTTCTTTTTTTTTTTTAGACGTTCGGATAAATATATATTGTAGAAATCGTCAGGCGTTCCTGGGAAAAATGCCATGAATAATAATTAAGTCTTGCGGTGAAAATCGAACAGCCATTTATTAAGAGAGCTCTCGGACCTCATTTATGGCTAACTCGTAGCAAATGTTCTTCTCGTCATTTAACAATTTTTTTTTTATGGTTCTTCTATTCATAGTATTCTCGGCAGTGGGTTACTTTTCTAGCCGAGGTTCAGGAATAAGTGCGAACCTCTCGTAAAAGGTGGTGGGCCGTTAACGCCGGCGGGCTCGCTGGAAGAGGCCTCTCCGGAGCGGGAAGCGGCTCGAACGAAGAAGGGGTTGTTGGCTCGACGCTGGCTCACTGGAGAGCTCCGAAGCGGAGGAAACACAGAGCTCGGGCTGCGCACTCTCGCGCCATGACAGAGCCGGCTATTAAAGTGATTACAGTGGTGGGTACCCGTAAAGCAATTATTATGGGGTCCGCATTAACATTTATTCATTGCATCGGGAGGCACTTCTCTCTCGGCCACTCTCTCGGCATGCCCGTTGCGACCGAGTGCGAGAGGCTCTGAGCCCTCCCGGCCACGCGGTGTGTGTACCCCTCATGCCTTATACATGACTGGTAGCTAGAAAACCCTCCATGACTTTTATGGCCCCGCTGCGGATAATGCGACCATAAGACCATGTATATCTTAGACCACTGCTCGGTCCCTTCGTACCGTGGCTTTGCATCATCGTAGAGGCGAAGAAAAAAAAACGGGAAAAGAAACGCGGGCAAAAAATGGACATCCTTTCGTCTACTTAAAATCGCCGATTGCAAAGAACTGGAATTCTCGCCGCGAACGATTCGTCTGGAGATTGTCGGAGGCTCGCTCTGTTCGGGGAATGAGATGATAATGCAGTCGAGGGTTCGTGCTGCAGTCGGGAGATTAGCTTCTGCATTAATGTGTTTACTTTAGGATAAGGAAAGTGCTCTATTTTTTTTTTTTTTTTACCCGTAAAAAATTTATTATGAAGATCTCAGTCAATCGGTCATTCGTGTAAAAAATCCCAGGTTAGAATGCTAACAAATTTGTAGGACAAATACAATTTTTTTTTTAAATTTTAATCAATACAATTTTATTGATTTTGTGTATTTAAGAAAAATGGAACCATGGCAATTTTGTGTGTTTGGAGCTGGTAATTTTTTTAAATGATCGCAACACTATTACAAGCAATCAATCGCATGGGATTTTTGCATAGGATTTTATTTTTCACTGATAAAAATAAAACACATCTTTCTTAATTGCTTAAAATTGTCTAATCGTCGCCCTTTAAGTAAATTTCCCTTCCCGAATCTACAGAGACGCGCTAGTGCAATTTGCAATTCCAATGACGAATGTAAATATGATTCCAAGTATCGTAGTACTATTATTTTGTAAGTATAATTACCCTAAGTGCTACATACCCATCCTGCGGCAATATCTTTGAAAAAGCGGGCACTTAAACGTGAGATCCTCGTCAAGTGCACAGGGCGATGCTCTGTACATGGCCGCAACGACAAGGTTAACAATGCGGCACTCGTTGCGAAGCCGAAGCTGAGTGTGTAACTTGGTAAGCCAATACCAAACGTACAACCCTCCACCAGAACGGTTCTAAGCTCAGTGTTACACAGAACTATATGGAAAATCGACCAGAGCGCATCTTTATTTATTAAAAAAAAAAAATTTTATATGGACCTGTTAATTTTTTAAAGATAATCGCAACACCCTTACGAGGGTGCTACATCATTTTGCCGAACTACAATTGGCCGAGTCGTCATATGTCCGAAAGTCATGGGTCCGAACGCATTTCATCCAAATAGTCAAATTTTCGAAATTTAATTATTCCGAATCTTCACTTCACTTCAGCGAATGTTACGCTTCGGAAATAGTAATTGGCCGAACTTTATTCCTCCAAATCGCCATTTAACCGAACGTCATTGTTAAACTTCCAAACATCAAGTCGCCGAATCGCCATTCGTTCGAATAGCCATTCGTTCGAATAGCCATTCGTTCGAATAGCCATTCGTTCGAATAGCCAATCAACCGAATCACGAAACTAAAAAATATAACTAGCTTAGTCTAGACTAGTGAATATGAATCCCAGAGATTCAGTATGAATCGATTCGGATAAACAATCTCTCGGATGAATACAATTCGGACGAATGACGATTCGACGACTTGACGTTTGGAAATTTTACGATTCGAAAAAATAAAGATGCCACAGTTTACGATTCAGAAAAATAAAGTTTCGGAAGTTTGACTATTCGGATGAAATGCGTTCGGACCCATGCTGTTGGCCATACGACGATTTGGCACATTCTAGTTTCAGCAATATGATGAGGCTCCCGTTACGAGCGATCAACCGCATAGGATTTTTAGTAGGATGTCCTTTTTTATCAGTAAGAAATAAAACACATTTTTCTCAATCGCCTAATTATTTTGTGAGTATAATTAAGCCAAGTGCAACACATCCATCCTGCGGCTAAATTTAATTTAAAAAAGCGGGTACTTAAACGTGAGACCCTCGGCAAGTGCGCAGGGCGATGCTCTGTGCATGGTCACAACGACAAGGTTAACAATGCGGCGCCAGTTGCGAAGCAGAAGCTGAGTGTGGAACCTGGTAGGCCAGTGGTGAACATACAACCCTCCATCGAGACGGTTCTAAGCTCAGTGTTACACAGAACTATATTGCGTTTGCGTGTATCGCAAAACCGGCATCGCGTCCGACACGAGCGCATCTACATTTATCAAAATTTTTTGCGATCGGCTTGCGGTGTCCGACTGCGGGTACGGGAGAGGATGCAGGCGAAGCCTGGTGCGACTTCTCTCACTGGTCGGTAGAGCCTTTTCACGCGACTACGCGAACGTACACACTCGTCCGGGAATTGCGAAGCGTGCAAAAGAAATTCGCACGTATACACAATAAAGCGCATAGTGGAGTCGCACACGTACACGCACGTTGAGTAACATAATGGAGTACGCTCGGAGGTCGAAGAACCCGAAAGGGGCATGCGGGTCATGCGGGAAAGTCACGGTTAGCCGAATGGTCAATGACTTTCGCGGTTTGTTAACCATTCGTGTGAATAATTTGCAGCGACGTATTAATCCTCTTGTCACGAATAATCCACGGCGATTATAAACAAAGGCCACGATCGGATGTAGCAAAGTGAATGTAGTGGCAAAATTAAAGGAGCATTAAGGATGTGAGGTCACCTAAGAATCGTGTAAATAAATCGCTGAGTATTGCTTATTGCACTCAGAAAATAATTATTTGACGGCCACCGTTTATTTGGTTTAAGCAAAATATTTATTTGATTTAAATAAACATTTATTTTAATTATGTAAATAGTTACTTAAATGAAATAAATATTTATGTGCAAAGTGAATGTTGTCGCAAAATGAAAGGAGCATTAAAGATGTGAAGTCACCTAAGAATCGTGTAAATAAATCGCTGAGTATTGCTCATTGCACCCAGAAGACAAATTTATTTGATGACCACCGTTTATTTGGTTTAAGTAAAATATTTATTTGATTTAAATAAATATTTGTTTAAATCAAGTAAACAGTTACTTAAATGAAATAAATATTTATTGAAATCAAATAAATATTTTACTTAAACCAAATAAATAGTGGCCGTCAAATACATTTTTTTTCTGGGTGTGTAATGGATTCAAATATTTGGAGACACGAGCAACTCCTCAATGATGAATAACAAAAAATTCAAAAAAACTTCTTTGAAATAATAATTAATTACTATCAGTAACGACATAAAAAATTTACGAATTATATCCTTTCACCTCGAACAGCCCGCGACGTTCCCTAAAAAAAAAAAAAAAAAATCACACGATCCCCGATGAATCACCAATGACGAATCTAAAACATCAAAGTGTCCGAGTCGCCGGTTAAAACGCAGTCATGGTATTTATTTAATTCAGCGATCCGGCCGCGTGCGTGTGTAACGTGACTCTGCGATATCGGGTTTGCCAGCCACGCTTCGAGCGCCGGTATTCAAAATCATTAAATAATTTTCAGGAGTACAGACGGAGCTGACATCGTGCCGTTCCTGTTAGTGCTGTTACCATCGGCCGTACTTACAATTAAGTGTATGCGAGGGAAGTCATCGCGTGTCCCGACTCCGCGTTGTCCCTCCGCGCTCGCTTACGGTTTATAGATAAACGTGTGTACAATTTTGCCTACACGTAAGGAATCAAGCGGGCAAACGGTCTTCGAAATTCCCATTCTTCCCCGCAAAGCCTCTACACGAGATTCCCGCTCGTGTCTGTCGTCTGTCGTGTGTAACTACAACATGCAAGTCTTTCAGCGGGAGAGTCACGAGTGCGTTCGTCCGTGGAGTCCCACACTTTGCCCGCGGTCTAGCCGGCGATACCCGCGGAACGTACGTCGATATACATATACATATACATATACATATACATATACATATACATATACATATACATATACATATACATATACATATACATATACATATACATAATATACATATACATATACATATACATATACATATACATATACATATACATATACATATACATATACATATACATATACATATACATATACATATACATGGAATACACACATGGAGGAAGAAACGAAGGAGTCGGGGCGGCGTGTGTGTTCCGAACGAAACGCGCCGGGTCGTGCGAAAGTCATTCGATTTCCCGAGTAAACCGCCGAGTATATTCCCAGCGTATAATGCATGGATGCAGGCGTTCGGGCTGAGAAGATCGCGGAGCAGCAGCTTCGGAGGTGCTTCGCGGGTCTGCCGCGTAAGAGGGAGATTCGCGGAAGATTCTTCGGGGCATATGAGAGCGCGCGCGGATTTACATCGAAGCCACTGGACACTCTCTTTACACGTCCGAGAGGGCTGAATTAAAAAGTATGCGGGACGATCGTGTTTTACTATTACCATTCCTATTAACATTGCAAGCGGGACTGGCGGACGGCTGATGGTAAGCGGGTAAAAAGTGAAAGCTCCTGTAGTTCTTCACGCTCGTGCTGAAAGCATTTCTGTGTCTCTTTTTCGTGTGTGAGTGTGTGTGTGTGCTATGGCAATCGAGGTGGCACGTGAGCGTGCGACAGAGGTGCAACCTACGACGACCCGCCACCTCAAAGGTAGTCGTTTATGAACTGGCAATACCGTGGGTTTGGAAGCGTGACAATAGGACCGTTCGCGCGACCCGCGACTTGCTCCAGAAACAAGATCCTGTTTTTACGGGGTAAAATTCGTACGCCAAAGATTTGAAATTCGTACCTTCTCCATAGTTTTCCTTCCAGGGGAGAATCCGTCGATTCGAGGGAAAAACTTTCTTTTTGCCCGGTGATAAAAAAAAAAAATTGCTTCGAAATTAGGGGTTGTTTTTTACACGATCAAAACAAATTGTTACGAACCGATCAATCGCGGCGGATTTCCGACCTAATTTTTTATTACCGGGTAACAATATAAAACAGGATCTCCACCCTTAATCGCGAAGCTTTCTCCATGAGAGGGTAAAAGGTGGTCCAAAATCAATTCTGACTCAAGCGTCCAAAAGATGAATTTTTGAGAACGGGAACGAAAAAAAAAATTGCGCGAAATTGGGGTTTTTTTACACGATCAAAACAAATCATTTCGACCCAACTTTTAAAGACTGAGAAATGAAATAAAATCGCAAAGCTTTCTCCAGAACAAGGCAAAAAAGGTTTCCAAAATTAAATTTTACAACCATACGAATCAATTCTAATACAAGTACTTAATTATTTTATCTAACTATTTGTCGCACCTAAAGCGTCTATAAGATGAACCTTAGTGAACGAGAACCAAAAAGAAACTGCGGTTCAACGTCCTCGTGAAAACGCGACGGTCAGCGCAAATGCAACCTACTAAAAGTAACCGTAATGTTCACAGTTATTCATCGAGATAATTTTATTTTTTTCTTAACAAACTGGTGAGAAAAAGGAGAAAAAAAGTCATCCGAGCGAGATGCACGGAGCGGTGCGACAGTCGCGCGACGACCGAGATCCTTAATTACATCCGAGAGCCGCGCGGCAACCCTCTCTCCGTTGCTCTCTTCCGTTCCTCCTCTCGTTACCTAATGAAGTAATGAGATAATTCGGTTACGAACCAGCATCGCAACGGGAGGCTAACGGAGAGCGCGCGCGGAATATACTTACGCAATTCGCGCGAGCACCTCTCGCAGACAAGGCCACGAAGCCGCGTGAATTATTTTCATCGGTATTTATAACCGCGTACATACAATATTTATAGATGTAACACCGTTGCCTGATAGTTCTCGGCTCAGCCGCGCCGCTAATAGCTTCGCCGCACAAATTATCCTAATTAACGAATTAATTGCCCCGCTGCATCGTGCACCGTTGTTTTTCTCATTATTTAGAAGGTATCCGTTAAGTTTGAGAAGAGCCGCGGGTTCCGAGACAATCCACCGCCTTAATCGCGCGTGGCAGAAAATCGATCGTAAATTAATTTTATAACCGGGCACTTTTTTTCCATACGCTCGACCATAAATAATAAATATTGTTAAAGCCACGTTGTCCCTTTTTTTTCGTTTCGATTTCAATTTTCTTACTTTGAGGCTGCAATGACGCCGCCCTGCTATTAACGACACTTAAAATCTTCGGAAATATATCATATTTTGTATAGAACCATTGCACGCCCTCAGCGAATGGGAGTGCACCGAAGGGCGGCAATAAACGTCACCCTGCGCCGATCGGCTTAGGAGACAGCGGGGCGAAATGGACCGTCGGGGGTCAAACGGACTACCTTGTACCTTTGATAAAGGCCACAGGTCCATTTTGCCCCGCTCTAATACAAGACAACTTTTCTTCTCCTCAAAGAGTTCAATAAAAACCGCTGGAATATGCGATGATTAATGGAGTTTGAAAGAATTGATCTGCAAACCGGATACTTCAGGACATACCGTGCTTCCGGTGGTGAGGCTCGATTTTCTCACGAGCGGCCTGAGCATCGGTCAGCTCGGTACGATGGAGCGAAGACGACGAGGCGGTCGGTTCGATTATACTCGTGAACGTACCTGCAACAAGAAAAGAGGAAAAACCGGACTTTAATTAGACCAGCCAGAGCGCAGAGAGAGAATAGCGCAGGACGGATAGAGAGGGGGGGGCGAAAGAGATCATCCCGCTCTTGCCTTGCGCAGTGGATCTGCGCGCTTGCACGCCACGCGGCGTTATAGATCGTCATAAACGCTATCCTCCCGGCCCGGCCGCTCACGAGAGGGCCCCGTACATGCTCCGCGGAGTCTATATACGCTATCAGTATTACACTGGAATACTCGGCTGCAGACGTCGTATAGTACAACACCGAGGCCAGTATAACATCCCTCTTGTACGTGTACGCGATGCGCCGAGAGCACAGAGTATACCGCCGTCTCGGGATGCAATTAAGAAAATGTGAAATCGTGTTAGTGTGTTACTTGGCTCTCTAGGTTTTTGTTCTTGTTTTTTTCTTTTTTTTTTCTTTTTTTTTTAAGGAGCCTCGCCGCAGAATATCACGCGAATTGCCCGAGGATAAGATAAACATTGGGGGGAATGTAATCCACTCAAGCCGCGCAGTCTTGAGCGTCTCCATGCTCAGCGTTTTTTCAATTACTGTTAACTTACCGATAGCGAATCCAGCAACATTGAGGATAGTCGTCGTTTTTATAGCAGGAATTGCAATTAGATGCAATGACTCGCTTTTTTTCATATTATTTTTTTTGTATTGCAACAAAATATCGCGTGAAAGAATTGCTTAATTTATAACTGTTGATAACGTTGAAATACTGCGTTGATTGTATTTCAGATTGTTGATAGTTTAGTCTCTTTTTAATACTTTTTTTTTACAGGACTTTAATTTTCTCTTTTCTGTGGTTTGACGTTTTGATTTTATTATGCTAGATATTGTAATTTGATAAAATTAATTTCATCTTAGATAAAAATGAAGTAAAAATAAAATGTTGAAATTATAGCAATTGATAACGTCGAACTTCCGCATTAGATAACATTTGGCTTATCGATCCTTTAGTTTATTTTTACCACGATATTTTTTTTTCTTTCGCAAAATTTTCTTGTCCCGATGTTCCGAGGTTTCGATCCGATTTCAGCTAGGCGCGGCTTTCCTCCGAGGGCAGCGAAGCGTTCGCCTTCTTTATTACACCATCCGCGATTTGTCCGCTTTCGCGTCTATCGCCTCCCGAAGGAATGCTGAACGCGCTCTCGGATCTTCCGAGTTCTTCGAAACGAGTTTGCCGCGGCTTTTCGCTCCGCCGTGATGCTCCTTGCACCGCGCAGTTACCCTTTGAGGCTCGGAGAGCAATGAAATAGACTATCGTTACAAGGGGGAGATAAAACTCACGCAGGTTTCGGACTTTCCGCGCTACCGAGAAATCGTTCACCGAACGCTTATCCGGCGCGAGAGTTACTCCTCGAGGAATACGGAGTTCGTACGGGAGTAACGAACTCTCGATTCCGAGGTATCGCAGAAGTACGATTTACGACGGAATAGGACCTGGTCGTTTTTTTTTTTTTTTTTTTTTTTTTTTACGCCGAACGGAAACAAACACACTACGTGTGAGGCTTTCCCAACTTTCCTGCTAATGACAAAGCCTTGTATCAGCTTGAGGCCTTGCGAATTCTTCCCGTCCGGTCAACGCGAAAGCAACGACGACGAAACGTCCGACATTATGTGCGCAAGACTTTTTTTTTAGGTAAAAAAAAATATTTTGTTAAAAGTATCTCGAACGTATTTATAGGGTAAAAATTATGTTTACACACCCAGAAAAAAAGTATATTTGACGGCAATCGTTTATTTGGTTTAAGTAAAATATTTATTTGATTTAAATAAATATTTATTTAAATAAAATAAATGGTTACTTAAATCAAATGAATATTTATTTAAATCATATAAATATTTTACTTTTACCAAATAAACAGTGGCCGCCAAATAAATTATTTTTCTGGGTGCATTTAATAAAGATTTCTTGTCCACGAATTTGTAAAAAAAAATGTATTGTCGACAAAATTAACTGGAAAAAAATGGCGCTTTGTTTTTGTATCTAAATAATCAAAGTAATAATCAAAGTAAAGTCAATAATCCGTCTTGTTGAGATATTTGTTATCGCAAAAAATTATTGTTGGGTTGTTTCATACGGCGATTACGCCCCATCGATAAGCCAACATGGTCAGGGACGTAATAACAAGGAACGATGGAGAATACGCGGAGAAGGTGGGTTCGAGAAAAAAAAAATTATTATGCCGTCGCTATATGTGCAAAAAGCCTCTCTCGGGCAACCCTTCGTTCCAGCTCGAAACCCTCAATTACCTTCCGATACGCGAAGATTTAGGGTCAAGAGTGCCTGAATCGACGGAAGAATCCAAATTCCCTCATCCTTCCCCGGGTCGTTCGCCCCATCTCGATGTAAAAAAAATATAAGAAAAATGGAAAAAATAAGTAAATTAAAAAATGCATCCCCGTAATATCCGGTTAACCGCAGAGAGCTCATTTGCTCTCGTCTCAAAGGCCGTAAAGGCTTCCATAAACACCAGGAAGAATCATGAATCGAGATAAACATTTCTCCATCTATCTCCCGATGATAAAACCACTCAGCGGCATTGCCTTCATGAATTATGAAAGAGCGACGGGGAGCTCCGGATTCTCTTACTTCATGAATTGATAATCAGCGATGCGATTATTTATTTAGCCGGGCTAATTATCGCGATAATCGGGCCCGAGAGCGGCTCGCCTCTGTTTCCCATATAGCGGCGAATTACGCTGAACGGAGATAATTCGAAGCGGGTATAAGGAAAGCAGAGAGGAAAAAGTGGCACGAGGTTGCCGACTTCGCGGAGGAATCGTTCCCTCGTTTGTTCGTTCGTTCGCAGAAGCAACAGCCAGTAACAGCGCTCACGTGCGCGAGAGAAAAGAACCGGCGTACGGAGACGAATCCTGATGATGATTCGTGCTGTTGTGCGTCTGTCGCATTTTTCATTTTTTTTTCTTCGTGCAAGCAGACGTACGTTAGCGAGCAGCACAAAATCATAAAGTCTGGCGGATGGACGCCTGACGTATATCACGAAGCCAGCGCGCGTGCACACGCGGCGGCAGCTCGGACGCCCGCAAATGTGGAAATATCCGAGAAATGCCGGGTGCCCGGGCATGTACATACAATTAAGCACGTACGGTGCGCTACACCGTAATCCTAGTATATTTCTTTCGCGGTGTGTATTATACACATTACACGTACACATATAGATTTATGCAATCTAGCGTTGGCAAATATGTTTGAGAGAATTACGAACTAAAACCTCGTTCGTATAATACATATGTATGTATATGTACCCCATGGTGTGTTATATTACACTAGACAGCGGGTACAATTTACGAGTTGGTTTAGTTCGTATAACAAATTTAATTTTTTTTTCTTTTTTTTTTTTTGCTGACTCTTCGTTTATGTTGCAGGAAAGAAACTTTTCGATCTTACTTTTAGGAGTAAGATACTGCCGTCAGGAAACTCGAAGCATCTGCTTGGTTCATCATTGGGAAGATATCTTCATTGCGAAGAAATTAATAACAATTATTCAAATATACTAAGATTACACAAACTAAGATCATTCGGACATTGGCACACGATAAAACTGAAAATAGAACAACAAATTTGTATACAAATTTTTTAATGATCTCAATTATTTCAAATCACGAATAATTTTTTATTTTTTTTGCAGAAAATGTAATCAAAATGAGATTTGAGAAAGAAAGTAAATTCAAAATTATTAGTTTGTGCGACATTAACGTTGGAAGTGAAATACTGCAGTAAAGAAACCCGAAACTGTTATTTTCATTTGGGAGAAATTAATAACAATTACTTAAATATTGATATCATTTTAAACTAAGATTATTCACACATTCGTAAAATGTAAAACAGAAAGCAGAACAATAATGTTTATACACACCGATAATTTTTTTTTTTCAATTTTAATTCTTTGCAGAACTATGAATCAAAATGTGATTTGAAAAACACCATAAATTCCAAAAATTATTCGTTAGAGCGTTAAAGTTGTGTTAAAGTTGGAAGTGAGATATTGCTGTCGCAAGCCTCGAACACCCAGAAAAATAATTTACTTGACGGTCACCGTTTATTTGGTTTAAATAAGATATTTATTTGCTTAAAATAAATATTTATTTCATTTAAATAAATATTTACTCAATTTAAGTAAATGTTTATTTACATCAAATAAATATTTTACTTAAACCAAATAAACGGTGGCCGTGAAATAAATTATTTTTCTGGGTGAACCCGTTGTTTCTCACTCGAGATAAAATTGATTTCTCCGTAGCCTCGGGTGTCTTTTGTCGGAACGCTGGTTACCTGTACGTGGGATCCGGGCGTTGATCACGCGCGAGTTACGATCGTACTCGCAATCTAATCGGGGCAGTTTGTTCCGGCCCGGAACGAGTCCTGCCGGCCGGGGAGAGAATATCCTGCGAAAGGTGTATATCGAACGTCTACCCGCGCGTTCGCGGGAGCAAACGACATTCGTTACGCTAATTACGCGGCGCATCGTCTATCGAGATACGAATCGGGAATGGAGCACAAAAACCGGAGTTAAAAAAAAATAAAATAAAAAAAAAATCTCATAATCTACTCGATTTATTAAGCTCGGTCAAAATAATAATTACAAACTTGTCGGCTATCACTTAACAAACGTATATCCAAAACAAGAGCAGCAATGTTAAGTTCCCTAATCGAAATTACCTCGTCCCGCAATCAGCATCAATCCTTACGACTTTTTTGTTTCTTTTCAAATTTTTTATATCAATTAAAAAACCCAAAAGAATAATGAGTGTCCGCCTGTCGCTGTAAAGAGATCTTTCGATCCGGTCTTTCTTCGGCTTAATGGAACGACTGCGAGGGGGTAGTACAGCGCAGTCGGAAAAGAGAGCTCGGAGAGCTTGTAGAAATAAGATCGTCGAGGCAGATGCAAAAAAAGAGCGCAACAGAAAAAGAACGAAAAAAAAAAAATAACATCGGAAACACAGAGGGAGATTTAATTAATCGCGAGGCGTGTATAATTGAGTGAGCGTCTCTGAACGAGTCGAATAATCGGAGCGCGAGTTCTGGCGAGTCAGCGATATTAGCGAGCAAGTAAAGCATATATTGTCCGTGACCGGCTGACTGACTTGGCGAACTCGACACAACGGCTCGTACTTCAGAAGGGAGAATAAAAAAAAAAACCTATACGTGTAGACACACACGAAGAAGTTCAATGAAATCGGAGCGCCGAGAGCGAAGATCACGGCTCGAGCAGCCCGGCGGGTTATCGACGAGGGAATTTACAGTTAATTTTTGCGCTCCTCACCGTGTCATATATAGCGTGTATTAAGGAGGGAATCTCGCTGCGCGCTGACTTCGCATAAGTTCGACAACAATAACAGAAAATTGCAAGCACTTCTTGATGGTGTAAAAATCTGAAAAAAAATCATGTATCCTTAAGGTACTGAGAAGATTAATTTTGCATAATAATAATTGCAAAATGTTATTAATAAATTCGTCAAAAAATTAATTGGTTATCAAATTACCCGACAACAAAACTTTTTTTTATGAAAATGATTCGTTTATTTTTCTGAATACGTATGAATTTTTTCAGATTTTTAAGTAATCGTTGATTGTTGTTCTTAAAAAAAAAAAAATAAAAAATCGACGATTACTTAAAAATCTAAAAAAATGGATACGTATTCAGAAAAATAAACGAATTATTTTCATAAAAAAAAAGTTTTGTTGCCAGGTAATTTGTTAACCAATTAATTTTTTGATGAATTTGTTAATAACATTTTGCAATTATTATTATGCAAAA